>JAJOZX010010575.1:32500-112500 GCA_023014485.1 Bathynomus jamesi
CGTACCAGCGGCTGACGGAGGCCCTGCTGAAGATCGCCTTCCAGTTCTGGTGTCTGGGGAGAACGTCGACAAGCTTCTGGCTGTGCCCAGCCTCCCCGACGGCACCGGCCGCGCCATGGCGGAAGCCGTCCTCTCTGCCCTCGAGGATTGGGACATCAAGGGACGGATCTGTGCCCTCTCTTTTGACACCACCGCCTCAAACACAGGACTCTCAGGAGGAGCTTGCTATATCATTGAGCAGAAACTCGAGAAGACAGTGCTTCATTTGGCTTGCCGCCACCACATCCACGAACTGGTGTGCGAGAAGGCATTCACGGCGTGCCTCGGTCCCTCTACTGGTCCTGACATCCTCCTGTTCAAACGATTCGCCGCCCAGTGGGACTTCATCGATCAAACCAAAGCGAAGCCCTTCGAGGATGGAACCATGCCGCAGCACCTGAAGGACGCCCGCGACGACCTGCTGATCGAATTCAGCCGCCTCCTCGACGGTCAACATCCACGTGATGACTACAGGGAACTTCTGGAGCTCTCTGTAATTGTGCTGGGCGGTCCGAACAAGCGGGGTGCCCGGTTCGCTCGTCCCGGCGCCTTCCATCGCGCGCGCTGGATGGCAAGTCATCTATGCCATCAAACTGTTCCTGTTCCGGGAACAGTTTCAGATGTCGTCAGGCGAAGCGGCTGGAATCCGGCGATTCACCATCTTCGCCGTGTCCATCTACGTGACGGCCTGGTACAAAGCGCCGCTCCCGGCAACGGCCCCAGCCGCGGACCTCGCGCTGCTCAAGGCCCTCGTCTATTATCCGGACTCAGCGGTGGCCAAGGCGACGGCGACAGTCTTCGCCAGGCACCTATGGTACTTGAGCGAGCGCCTCGTCACCCTGGCCATCTTCGACGAGGGTATCGACTTGGCGACAAAGCGGGAGATGATTAAAGCGATGGAAGAAGAGGAAGGATCGGAGGATCCCCCGCGGCGTATCAATGTGGACCTGTCCACCGCCTCAATCGCCAACAATACATTGGCCAAGTTCACAACGACTACATCAAGGAGTTCTTCAAGGTTCTGGACATCAGCACCGCCTTCCTGCTCAAGGATCCGGAGGAGTGGCGGACGGACCCAGCCTTCATCGCCGCATCCCGCCGAGTCCAGGCCCTTCAAGTTGTCAATGACTTCGCGGAGCGCGGGGTGGCGTTGATGCAGTCTTTCAACCTGGCCCTTACCAAGAGTGAAGACCAAAGGCAGTTCCTCTTACAAGTGGTCGAGAAGCACCGCTGTGACTTCCCAACCGCCCGCAAGTCCACCCGTGACCTCTGCAAAGTAGGCAACAATGAGAGGGAGATGGGCGCCCATGATACCCCCCCCCCTTGAGGGGCTAATACTCGAGTTGAGGGGGACCTAGAGTTGAAAGTATGAAGTCCAGTTATATGTTTTAGGTCAAGATTAGTAGCTTGAACAAACTAGAAGTGATATTTTATTTGCTAGAGGCATAGAACATCATGATCTAAAATTTCTACTTTTCGAGAAAATATACAAACTTTGACGACCGTATTGAGGCAGTTCTAATATTGTTTTATTTCAAAGATATTTTACACACGATATTTTTTGACAAAATGGAAACAGAAACGCGCCCGTCCCGATAAAAATTCAAACTTTCGAAAATAAGTGTCACCCTAATACATATATATATATATATATATATATATATATATATATATATAATATATATATATATATACATACATATATAATACATATATATATATCAATATATATATATACACATATATATACATATATATATATAAGCACACCGGACAAAAATTAGTCACCCCTCTCAGAATGTACCTAATAACGTGTGACGGCGCCTCTGGCCTTGATAACCGCACGAATCCGGTGAGGCAGAGACTCTACGAGGTTGTGCATGTACTGAACATCGATTTGCTGCCACTCGTTCATCAGCCGGTCCCGAAGTTCCGCCAGAGTCCGTGGGTGTCTATTCCTGCGCTTCACTTTCTGTTTCCAGCCTGAACAACACCTTCGACGCATTCAGGATTAAAGGCTTCATTGGACCTGCGATGTACTCGTCGCCTCCCATCATTGGAGAACAAACTAAAACGGGACTCATCGGACCAAATTACACGTTTCCAATCTGCCGCAGTCCAGTTTTTGTGCTCTGAGCCCATTTATAACGTGCCAATTTGTGACTTGCTGTTAACAGCGGCCTCTTCCGTGGTACCCTGCTCCAGATGTCCATCGCATGCAGTTCTCGTCGCAATGTCCGTTCGAAATTGGTCGCTGGAGAACCTCATTGGTTTCTTGGAGCAATTGTTCTCTGGTTTGAAAACGATTTGCAGTTACTAGACGAGAAACATGGCGGCGGCCCCTATTGTCGAGAATTGTTTTCCGGCCACAGTTACGCCGTCGATTGTCAGTTGATTGCGAACTACACCACTCTTTGTAAACTCGCTGGACAGTACGCGTTGACACACCAACAAATTGGGCTACTTCAGACATTTTGTGTCCGTGGGCTCTGCCAAACACGATGGCTCCTTTTTGCCACTGAGTAACGTCTGCCTCACGACCCATTTTGCAGACTATATCCAACACACACTTTGTTCTTCACCACCTCACGAAACAGATCTGATCCTGTGTGCTACGTCAACGCTACTTGTCACTTACCAATGCTACATCAGCGCCCCCTGTGTGACCTTGAACTTCCTACTATCGGTGCTATTAGGGGTGACTAATTTTTTGTCCGGTGTGCTTATATACATATATATATATATACATATATATAATATATATATATATATATATATATATATATACATATATATATATACACATATATATACACACATATATATATACACACACATATATATACACACACATATATATACACACATATATATATACACACATATATATATACACACATATATATATACACACATATATATATACACATATATATATATATACACACATATATATATACATATACACATATATATATATATTATACATTATATAATATACACATATATATATACATATATATATATATATATATATACATATATATATATATATACACACATATATATATATATACGTAAAGAACGACGCTTGTATAGGAGAATATTCCGCGCAAGATGAGGAGAGAGAACGAAACAAATGAAAAAATGAGGTAACCACCGGGAATCGAACCCGGGATCTTCCGATTGCCGGTCCGGGTTCGATTCCCGGGTGGTTACCTCATTTTTTAATTTGTTTCCTTCTCTCTCCTCATCTTGCGCGGAATATTCTCCTATACAAGCGTCGTTCTTTACGTTAATTATACTGCGAGTTTGCAGTTAAAATGTGTGTATATATATATATATCTTTTTCCTTGTGTATTTGCATCATATATCGATGCTTATTATGGAATTTCATAGAATAAATTAGGAACGTATTTACTAAATAAAAGCTCTTAATGGTTCGCCTGTTCTCGTTTGCTTTCAAGAATTCAAAACTAACACTAAAGTGCAATCTCGTGAGAACTTCTCCAAGCATGAAATGCACACTGAAAGAAACAATTAAATCTTAAAAATGAGTAATGGAAGAGAGAGTTTCAGTCTCTCCCTTTTTTTTCTTTCTTTGCTCCTTCCTAGTTTCTCCCCCCCCCCGTCAATATACAGGAAGCTACTAGCAGGGAGGGATAGTTAAGATAGCGTAGAAATAGTAATGTTTCCTTTATCAATGAGCGTAGTAGGGGGCGCTGACCTGAGCTAGTATTAGAGCACTGGGTGTTCAAGATGATGCCCCATTGGTAGAGACGAGAAACTTGACACGAACTCTCGGCAATCTAAACCTCCGAACAGAAGTTTTCAATTTCATGGACGCTACTTGGGTATACAGTGTAAGATTGTTAGTACTTTCAGGAAAATCGGGGTATATTTAACTTACCCATCTAGAGAATTATTTCATAGCTTGTAGTACTAGTAGGAGTAGGAGTAGGAGAAAAAAAGAAGAGATTATTGGTGATGGTGATGATTGATCATGATTGTTGAGGATGATTAATGACGATGACTACTAGTAGTAGTCTGGTTTCAAACCCTGGGAGTTCTGTGATGGGAAGCTTGATGTGAATTCTCAGGAGTCAATCTCCGAATAGACATACTCATCTTCAGGGATCGTACTGAGCTAGAGCAGAATTTCCTAGTTTTAAAAATGTATAGCAAAATTTCTTTGAAAAACAGAAAAATCGCGCATGCGATTAGGGTGTTGGCCAGCTGGAGGTGCCTCTGGATTACTACTGCTTTATCTTATATCAAAGTAATTTCAGTACGGAGGATGGCAATATAAATAATTCTTAAGTCTCTCAGCACAGTAGCCTTTGACATTCATCGAAGAAATGATGCGGCGATGAAATGATAACTTGCTTCATAATAAACAAGTAAAAAACCTTTAAAAAAAGGCATGGTGTACATTAGATTCAGTTATCTAGGGTTGCATGTTATCCCCTACTTTCCACTTTCCTCTGAAGCCATTCTTTTCATTATATACTACTTCGTACTTTCTTATAAATCTTCTTTCACAATAATTTCTGTCAGCAGTGGCTGGCGGAGGAGGGAGAGAGCCTTCTCCGTTCTGTACTTTACATCTTATTCCGCGTGAAAGCCTTAAAAGTCTACAAATGTAAGCATCGTATAAGTTTTCAGTATTCTTAATTTTTTCCTTCTATTTTTACTTTTTTGGGCTAACCTAAAGTGGATCTTAGGGGCGATATCAGCCTGTACACACACACACACCACACATATATGTACTGTATATATAAGGTCGACAAAAGTAAACGAAGTTATTTTTTTAAAATTTCATTATAAATTCATTAAATAATAAATTTATTGAATCAATAAATGTTTTAAAAGAGAAAAAAGGAACACGATTTTAGAAAATTATTCAATTAATTTATTATTTATCGACATTTATAATAAAAAAATAGAAAAAACGTATTATTTACTTTTGTTAACACTCGCGCATAGTCGGGTGGTCCGAAAA
Organism: Bathynomus jamesi; assembly: GCA_023014485.1. Classification (NCBI taxonomy): domain Eukaryota; kingdom Metazoa; phylum Arthropoda; class Malacostraca; order Isopoda; family Cirolanidae; genus Bathynomus; species Bathynomus jamesi. The sequence goes on from JAJOZX010010575.1 coordinate 37,542, forward strand.
AATGACGCATTTTTTAAAAATTAATATCTCAGTAACCCCCTTCCTTATCATGACAATTTTTATTGCAAGATACTTTCAAACTTCTTTTTTGAATGCAAGAAACGGAATTCTGATATCTTTTATAGTTTTCTCGCAATTAACAAAAGTAACAACATGGGTCAAAAAAACAAAATCGCAATTAATATCCGTTTTTTATACGATATCATTTTTATACGATATCATGCGATATTTTTGCGAGTTATTACAAAACTCTACGGAATGAACAAGTCAAATTGTGGATATTTTTATTTTTTAACAATTCGTCAGTACCCTTAATGATGTTGTCAGAGGAAGATCGTATTCTCATTAAAAATTGTTACTGTGAAAAAGGATGGAAGACTGGAAGGTTATTGCGAGAGTTTCCCGGCAAAAAGTGGAAAAGGCGTGCAGTGGAAAGACTCTTAAAGAAGATTCGCGAATCGGGAAGTACTGCCAGAAAACCAGGAAGCGGTAGACCTAAAACAGCTTCGGTTCCAGAAAATGTGGATTACATCAACGATAAAATCTGCTCTCAAGAAGATAAACCAGCCTTCAAAGGAATAGTATCTTCTAGAAAAAGTGATACTGTTAAGGATAAAAGAAAAACAAGGTGCGGAAAGTTACTTGATAATTTCTCTGTCGTTGATATTAAAAAGATAGTCTTCATGGATGAAAAAGATTTCACTCTAGAAATTCCGCGAAACCGTCAAAATGATGTTTGTTGTCTACGGGCGTGGTAAAAGTGTGACATTTCAATAAACAGATTGTATCATGAAACGTCAAGATTCTCCAAAAAGGTTATGATATCTGCAGGGGTCTCTTGGAATGGCAAGACAGATGTTCATTTTATTGAAACTGAAAAGACAAAGGTGAATTCTGCAAATTACATTGAACTTTTAAGAACAAAATTGTTGCCGGATTGTCGTCGCCTGTATCAAGAAAATGATTTCATATTTCAACAAGATGGAGCACCGTCGCATACAAGCTACGCCACACAGTCGTTTCTGATTAGCAATACACCAAAATTTAACGAAAAATGAGTGGCCACCACAAAGCCAGATTGTAATCCTATGGACTACTCAATTTGGAGTTACTAAAAGAGAAGGTTTACCGAGGTCGACGAGAAAAATTCACCGAATCAGAATTAAAAGTAAAATACTTGAATCTTGGCACGAAATTGGCATTAATGAAGTAAGAAGTTATTTTTGTGTGGAAGAAAAGACTTAGATTAGTGTGTCACAGAAGTGGTGGTCCAATCGATCCTTTACTGTAAATTAATTAGTTAAATTTCTGATTAAATTTTTCCTTTCTCATGATATTCGTTTTTTTGACCCATGTTGTTACTTTTGTTAATTGCGAGAAAACTATAAAAGATATCAGAATTCCGTTTCTTGCATTCAAAAAAAGAAGTTTGAAAGTATCTTGCATATAAAAATTGTCATGATAAGGAAGGGGGTTACTGAGATATTAATTTTTAAAAAATGCGTCATTTTTTTCGGACCACCCGAATATATATATATATATATATATATTAGTGATGGGACGATACCAAAATTTTTAACGATTCCGATTCCGATACCACTAAAAAGTCTCGATTCCGATACGATTCTCGATTCCGATTCCGATTCTCAATATTTTTAAATATAATTCTATACTTGTTTTTCTGGAAATTGTCATATTTTACTCTGGTAAGATTAACTATTTACATTATGAGTATGGTAATATAAATTATAAATTATAATAGATTGGTTTAAAAATAAAAATCAACTAAGTTGTAACAATTCATTTTAATCTTCTTGATTACACATCATGGATATATACATGTTTTAATGTATAGCTACAATACAATAAAAATACAATTTGTTATCCTCTTTCATTTAAATTTTAAAGTTTACATTGCAAAACTGGTTCAATTAAAAGTTAAAGAATAGTTTTAAGAATCGGAAATCATGGTACAATTCTCTCGATTCCGATTCCGATTCCTGAAAAATGCTCGATTCTTCCGATTCTCGATTCCGATTAATCGTCCCATCACTAATATATATATATATATATATATATATATATATATATATATATATATATATATATAAGGGTGATTCAAATATGGGGGTAAAAAATTTTTTTTAAATTTTAATGTGTTCAACCCTTTAAATGGTTCATTTCAGCATAAAAACAACTATCCTAAAATATTTTAGCAAATTTTTAATTTTTAGGGGTTGCTACCAGCAATTAAAAATTGACAGAACGACTCAAATTGTCAAATTTTTCCACACCACCCAGGGGATACAGTACAAGGCGCATTGCTTTTTTTTAATGTGGAAAGCTCCCCCGTAGGTCCTACCATAACCACAAGCATGCATAATTAAACTAGCATGATATTTGAGACATTAGCTGTCCTTACTTCATCAATGTTTCTTTTTTTCTATCAGGGTAAACAGCCCTGTAGTTTTTCACTACTTGTAGCAAGAATTGTTTTTGATCTTCGTCATGTGTTAGTATTTTATTATATTCATCCATTAATTTTACTCCTCTTTCCGCTATATTATTCACGACTTTCCACTGTTTGATAGATTTCTTAGCGGAGTTATACTCTTCATCATTATGCCATTCTTTAGCATCTTTGAGTAAAAATTTTGAACTAAATTCTGTTATTGTAAAGAATCTTTGAGTATTTGATGTGGCAAAATCTTCTAATTTATTCGTTGGAATAAGTGCAGGATCTAGAAAAGCCCGTTTTGCAGGAAGAGTTTCTGTTGTATTTTGCAAGGCCTTTACAATTTTGTTTTTCGTTTCAGTAGGCACTTCATCATCATAAAAGGCCAAGGCTACCAGTTCTTTTGATAGGTACCAGAGGTGACCTAACAGTTTTTTAATAGCAACAAATGCAATTGTCTCATTTATTTGTTTGTAGACTACAAGATTCTGTAATAATTCCAGAGCAAGACGAGGAGCGCAAGATGGCACAGGAGCTGTAAACCATGCCTTTACATATAACCGAGTAGCAAATAGACAGATGTCTTTTAGTCCTTTTTTGTCTTTTACTGAAATTTTGAACTGAGATTTGAACATAAAAGTTTTTAATGAATATGTAATTTTGGCCATCCACCTAGCCCGATGAAGTCCCGCTGGATGTTTAAATTTGATTCCACCTTTTGGTTCACCTCCCCAAAAAATAATTGTTAACTGCAATAGTTGTAGGTAATCGTCTCTTGGTTGGAATGTATCTAGTTGATTTGCTGCAAATATAATTATGTCATCTTTGATGTCATGAATATTTTCATAGATATCTGGATCTGATAATGCTGTTTCGTAGTCCTCCTTATTAATGCTTGACCATTTTTCTCTGAACTTCTTAAAAAGGACTATATCTGGGTCAGAAGATGGTGATAAAGACTTTCAAACAACAGCTTCCAGCATAATTTCAAATATGTGGTATCGACATGCCAGCCACAATAAATCGTTGTCGAATTTTTGTTCTAGAAGAATAGCTGCACCATTTCTAGGACCAATATTGGCTGCCGTTGTATCGAAACACACGCATTTTATTTGTTCGCAGATGACCCATTCAAGCGATGTCTGATTGTTTGCATTAAAACTAGAGACGCATTTCTGTCACTCAATTTTGCAACATCAAGACTTCCTAATAATTAATTTATCATCAAACAATTTTCTACGTTTGCCTACCTTACTTTTCCATGTTGAAGGTTGTGCAGCACAGAAACCAGATTCATCACTTTTACTCTCCTCTGATTCTGATTATGTACTGGTGAGTATGACAGCCTCTTCATTCTTCTTATCTCTTCTTCTGCTTTCCTCTTTTCATAACGTTGTTGCTTTTCTGCTGCTCTCTGCTCGTTTTTAGCAACAGCCTTATCAATGGTACCCATTTTTCCACGACGTCCTTTCTCACGTTGCATTTTCAAGAATTTCTTATCATCATCTATTTTTATAAGCTGCATAGCATTCTCATGAGCAATGTCAAATAAGTTTTCCAGTTTATCTTTCCATTTTTCTTCTTTATTATTTAAATTTTGTGATCTTTTCAATTTGTTTGCTTTGTTTTTCTTAAGCAGCTGCCATTCCTTTAGTATTCCTTGAATTTTATCTACATGTATTCTTTGTTTTGCTGGTATTCCTGCTTTTTTCCAAACTGCTAGCACATCATCTGCAGTAGAGCAGCATGATTCTCTAATGCCTCGCTTTTTAATATTTCTGTAGTGCATGAAGAGGGCCATCATTTCCTTCTCTGATGGTAATACGGATGTTTTTAGTACTGCAGAGGGCTGCCCAATTAGCCATACTTCAGTTTCTTTTCTTGTAGAACTTCTCCCAACTGAGCAACTGGGTGATGGTGAGTTAGGCCTAGCTTCCATAATCGATTAATTGGTATCAAAATTACGAGTTCCAAGCAACAATTAAAAGCAAGCTAGTATATAAACCATTAATTAAAAATTCTGAAATATAAACAATTAAACATAAAATCATAAGTTGTAAAAACAAACAAATTGAAAAAAGGGAAACTTTGACGCCTGGTAGCACATAGTAAATTTTATTTAAAATTCACCAAATTTGGCATACACTACTTTTTTGTCATAGGCAACAAAAATACAGGTTGAACAATTAAAAAAAAAACTGATTTTTTTGAATCACCCTAAATTTATATATATAACACCTTTCAAATGTTTCGTGCGACGATTCCTCATTTTACGAAGGTCAAGTTGTCGCCCCTCCTCTTATACAGGGTGTTTATAAAGTCCCTATCTATTTCAGTGAAAACGTAACAAAAAGGGTAAAATTCAATAACACTATAATGGAAAGCATACATTTAATGAATACTTAAGCATATGATTCTGCATGAGTACCATCAGTATCTCTACAGAGTTCGAATCTGTCAGCAGCATTGCGGAACACATTTTGGAGCATGACGGGGGTTATTTTTTTAACTGCTGTTACGACACGAGCGCGTAAATGTCCCAGCTTCATTCAGATGGCATTTTAAACACCGTCGTCTTTCAACAAAATGGGGCACCTTGTCATTACGCAAACATTGTTCGTTTTGTACCTAAATGAACGATTTCCAAATCGGTGGATCGGACGTGGAAGCAACAGGCCCCGGGAGGCTCGATCTCCTGACCTAACGCCCTTGGATTTCTTTGCATGGGGCTTTATCAAATCAAACCTCTATCAAACGAGGGTTACGAATCTGCAAGATTTACGTGCTCGTATCGTAACAGCATTTACAAAAATAACCCCTGTCATGCTCCAAAATGTGTTCCGCAATGCCGCTGACAGATTCGAATTCTGTAGGGATACTGATGGTGCTCATGTAAAGTCATATGCTTAAGTATTCATTACATGTATGCCTTCTCTATTATATTGTTATTGAATTTTACCCTTTTTGCCACGTTTTCACTGAAAACTGGACTTTATAAACACCTTGTATATATGTTACTGGCAAAGCATATAATCGAGGTATTGTATACGATTCCTAGGCATTGTGTAAAATGCCTACAAGTTTTAGGCAAAGTATGAAATATAAAGATTTTTATACTTTTTCTAGGTATTCTATATAATTCCTAGGTAGTATACAGAAAGCCAACGCTGTATTAGGCAAGCTGTTATCTACGAATCTTCACGGAAAATAACTTTGATCTACTGTACACGGGGATATTAGAGAATGGTATAAACCAGTGGTACTCATTGGGCGGCTCGCGAGCCAAATATAGAGGGTGGGCCAAAGTCACCCGACAGTTGAAAGTAAACTATTAATACTATTAATGAATAACTGTCGGTTGACTTTTGGCCCACCCTATATATATATATAGCGCATTTGGCTCGCGAGCCGCGCAATGAGCACCACTGGTATAAACAAACACTATAGAAACGCAAAATATTTTTAATAATGAAATTCATATTAAAATACTAAAATATAAAAAAAAATGAAAATATTAAAATATCGCATTTATAATTAAATATATTAATATTACAATTGAAATTCCTATTCAAAGTCATATTCATTTTACTCCTTACAACATGATAAACTCGAATAGCATTTAGATTGACACAAAATCTTGTTTTTAACGCAGAAACCTGTTTTAGTTTCGCATTTAGTTTGGCGAGAGCATTTCACAAATCCTCGTTCTGTTCCAATTGATTGTTGAGTAGCAACAGATCGGTGATATTTCCTTATCTTAACATTAACAATTTCACTAACTAATTGTTCGTAACGTTCATCAGTAAAAAAAAAACCACCGTTCCTCGCAGCAACACTTCCACTTTTGTTTAATTCCACATAAAAACTTCTTTTCATAACTTCTACATGATCAGTGGCTCCTCCTGCCATTTTAAAGGAAATGTGTGGGTAATTCGATTTGACACACTGCCGGTATGACGTCAGCCATTATATAGAATACCTAGGAAAGGTATAAAAATCTTTATATTTCATACTTTGCCTAAAGCTTGTGCATTTTACACAATACCTAATTTCATACTTTAGCTATATATATATATATATATATATATATATATATATATTATTTTTTTTGTGTGTGTGTGTGTGTGTGTGTGTGTGTGTGTATTTTCCGGTTTCAAGAGAAAGTTATGTGCGTCTAAATTAAAAAATTAAAAATTTCTCAATTATTAAGGGTTATTTTAAAAATTGTAGTGTTGTTTTTGTTTCCACACACAATCGTGTTTCATTTTAACAATTATACAATGTCTCCAAAATAAACCTACGAAATGTTAGTACGAAAGACGCCCTATTCGACGCCACAGAACGCGAACATTTGTGTGGCACACGCTACACGGCAACTCTACAACACGTGCCACTCGCAAAAGCCACATTCCGAACCATACCCATTACCTTTACTTCCCCTTCAGTACACACTAAAGCGTGCGAGTGTGTATCACGTCTCCCAGAAGTTGAGATTTTTTTTTATTTAAACATTTATAACCTTTGGGACACACACGCACAGGATATATATATATATATATATATATATAATATATATATATATATAGTTGGTTAGTTGACCGACAAAAGAAAAATAATGACCAAGGGCGGACGCCGGCAAAAAGTTTCCCTCCCACAGAGGAAAAAGAAAGCCAAAATCAAGCTCCAAAGTTTTAGGACGTCTGGACACTGCATTTCAAAGACTGGAGGTCACAGACAAGGGGAAAGATGGAATGAGGAAGATTGTTCCAGAGTTCACCATTTGAGTAGATGAAAGATTGAAAATACCAATTAACTTAATACTTGCATTGGAGTTGGACTGAAACGGAATGAGAACGTGTTGAAAGTCTGGTACTGCGTGCTCTCCTTAAAGGAGGCGACACGCAGTTACAGAGTTCAGAAGAGCAGCATCCGTTATAATAGCGATAGTACAGGGAGAGTGAGGGAACATTTCGGCAAAGATAGAAAGATTGAAAACGGTAATTCCGGTCATTGACTGTACTAGGGTTTGCTCGAAAGTTCACTTTTCAAATGGTCAAGGGACCCACAAGAGACAGCAATATTCTAGATTTAGTTTTAAGTACAGACCTAGACCTAATTGTTAATATCTCTGTGGGAGACTACTTCACTAGTGATCATAGGCAAATAACATTTGAAATTAAAATTAATGTTCAGAATTTTTGGAGAGCCTGGAATACATTTTAAATTTTAAGAGCTAAATTTCGACCCATCGTTGGGATGAGGCTCTATCGCACCATAATATGAATGGTACATGGACTTCTTTAAATAATTATTTTAAACGTATAGAATTAAGTAATATCCCATTACGTAAAAGAGATTGGCGAAGTCTGTTAAACCTAAATGGTGGAACGCTGAAATTAAAAGTAGCTTAACGTTAAAAAGAAACGCATATTTTAAATTTAAAGAAACAATTTGTTCGATGAAAATGCTTACAAGCAATTGAGAAGGCGAAGCAAAGAACTTATTAGAAAAAGCAAGCACAACTATAAGCTATATATAGTGAACCAAATTAAATCGAAGCCGAAGGAATTCTTTAATTATGTTAGGCATAAAAACGTAGCTTCGTAGACTATTGGTTCACTCATAGGCAAAATCAACAAACAAATTTACGTTAACTCGCAAATGATCGAAGTTTTGAATCAATTCTTCTATTCCGACTTCACTAACGAAAATTTAAACATTCCCGTTTCCGTAATCATGATCAGTGATGATCACTTAAAGCTTCACGATTTTACCATTAGTGAAATTGAAGTAGGCTACTCTCGGCCATAGGTAAAATTAATCCTCTCCTCTCACATATCTACCTACTACTACTACTAACTAATAATAATAATAATAATAATAAATCGTTCTAATCTGGAGAAGTTACGTTTGATTGGAAACTTGCAAACATTGAGGGAGTATTTAAAAAAGGGGACACATCGCTTCCGGGAAATTAGTCTGACTTCAGTAGTTGGTAAGCTTATGGAGACGATCGTTCGGGACAAAATAGTTAATCAATTAGAAATTAGAAATTAATAAATTAATCAAAGATTATCAACTCGGCTTTCAACGTAAATTGTTCTCGTCTTTAGTAATTTTCTCGATTTCTTTAGTGATATTGTAAATATATACGACGAGAGTAAAACAGTAGATATTATATATTTTAATTTTCAAAAAGCGTTTGATAAAGTGCCACATAGAAGATTATTAACTGAACTTCATTCTCAAGGAATTGATGGTAATGTTCTCAAATGGATCGAAAATTGGTTTAGTGGACGTAAACAAAGTGTGTTCATTAATGGCAAAGCGTCTAACTGGAAAAGCGTAACTAGCGGCGTGCCTCAGGGATCAGTTCTGGGACCAGTTCATTTTATTATTTATATCAACGACATCGACATAAGAATTATTATTAAGAGTATAATTTTAAAATTTGCGAATGATACCAAATTAGGGGGATGAACAAAATCGGCGGCAGAACGTTTGCAAATTCAAGATATTAATAAATTACAAAAGTGGGCAGAAATTTGGCAAATAAACCTTAATATAGATAAATGTAAAATGTTGCCTATCAGTGGAAACAACGTTAAAGAAAAGTATTTTATGCGCAACAAGGCACTAACGAATGTTATGGAAGAGAAAGATTTAGGTATTATTATTGTTGCCAACACTCTTATAAACCGAATAAGCGATGTATCGAAGTGGTCAGAAAAGCGAAAAGAATCTTAGGATTTATTGGTCGATCATTCGAATTTAAGTCGTAGAAAACAATGCTAACATTATATAATTCCTTTGTACGCCCCCACCCGGAATACCGCGTTCAGTTCTGGTCCCCATATTTACGACAGGACATAGACAGAATGGAGAGAGAGAGAGTGCAACGACGGGCAACTAAGATGATTCGTAGACTTAGGAACAAATCATACCCTACCCGTTTAGAAACTAAATTTATTCTCTCTCGTAAAAAAGGTTTATTCGAGGAGATTTAATCCAGGTACACATTTAAAATGATTAAAGGTTTTGATAGTGTCGACGCCTAAAAATATTTCACCTTTCACCGTCAGAAATGCGGATAGAACTCGCGGTAATGGTCTTAAATTAGTGGGTAAACATTTTAATTCCAATGAAGCTAAACATTTTTTCTTTAATCGTACAGTTAATTTGTGGAATGGATTGCTAGCCAGCGTAGCTCGAGGTAATTCGGTCGAATCCTTTAAAAAGAGAGTAGATACTTATGTTACCTTAACCCCGCAGTTAGAAGCATTTGTTAGCGCGGAGAAGTATCGCAAGATTTTCACTCGGATTCCCTCCTCTGTATTTTAAAATTTTCACTATCTTTAAATTTCTTTCCTTCCTTTCAACCGCTTTTCTTTGCTCCGCTTTAAAACTTTCACTCGTCTTTAAATTTTCTTACATCTTTTAACCTTCCTTCTTAAAGAGACAGCCTCGTAGGGACCATGCGGTGTCCGTTACCGTTTCGTGGCATTGTATTCCCTCGTAGAAAACGAAACACCAAGAATATTCTTTTTCTCTTAACAGAGTTCTGTATTATTAAAGATAAGGGGATAGTCGTGCGGAAGATTGTGACGAGGAGACAGACGAGTTTTTGAAGTATTGAAAGCAACGAGGTTTTCTCTGCCTAAATCAGAGAGCAGAAAGATCAGAGGTCAGGTGCAACATAGCCGTCCTACGTGAATAATGGAGTAACTGTTGAGAGGACGCTTTATGAAGCGGGTGGAGAAATGAAGAGTGAAATCATCGGCATAGGAGTGGATAGGACAAGAAGTGCGACTTAATAAATCATTGATAAATAAAAGAAAAAAGTGGATGACAGGACAGAACCCTGACGACCACCACTACAGTATTAATAGGTTTAGGAGAAAAACAGTGGCAATCTACAACCGCAGCTACGGATGAAAGCAGAAAGGAAATTAGAGATGAAGGCACAAACGGGACAGAAACCGAAGGAGAGCAGTTTGGAAATTAACGATTTGTGCCAGACTCTATCAAAAGCTTTGGATAAGTCTAACGCAATAGCAAAGGTTTCATCAAAATCCCGTAAGGAGGATGACCAACAGTCAGAGATAAGCGAGAAGATCGCCAGTATAGCGTTCCTTGCGGAACCCATAATGACGATCTGAAAGAAGATTGAGAAGATAGGTGTTTAAGAATCTTCATATTGAGGATAGATTAAAAAACTTTGGAAAGGAAAGAAATGGAAGCAATTAGATGATAGTTGGAGGGCTGAGAGCGGGTGAATGAAAGCGAACATCCAGCAGGAAAGAAAAGTACCAGATAAAAGATAAAGATGAAAGAGTTTACCGAGGCAGGGTGTCAATACAGAAGCAGAGTTCTTGAGAACAGGAGGGGCACCATCAGCACCGTACGCCTTCCTGGAGTTGAGCCCAGATCGGACAAAATAAACATCTTTGGAAGTGATTCTTCAGACAAAATTAAGTCAGAGGGAGGAGGAGATGGAGGAACAACAGTGGAATCGTCCAGGATTGAATTGGAGTCGAAAGTTTGAGCGAAGAGTTCAGCTTTATCAGGAGAAGAGACGGCAACTGAGCAGTCAGGATGGAAAAGAGAAGGGAAAGAAGTTGTTGGAGAGGTTCTTGGCTTGGTGCCAGAAAGCGAGAAGAATTAGAATGAAGGATTTCACATTTTTGTCTGATGAAGGAATTAATGGCGAATCGAAGAAGAGATTTTGCACGAATCCGAACAGAAATATAAGCCGAGTGAGAGTCAGGAGTTGGACGGCGACGGTACCTTCTGAAAGCCTCCTTCCTCTCTGTTGCGGATAGCATTAGAGCAAGCAAAGTTAACCAGTTTTTTTTTTGCATCAGTAGGAGGAATAGAATATGGAATGTACGCCTCCATGCCCGAGAGAATGACTTTCGTGATGCGATCAGCGGACCCGGAGGGGCCCCGGCCATGGAAGCAATAATGATTCTATGCGAAATCAAAGTAGTACTGCCTAAGGGCTTCCGAATCAGTTCTTATCTGAAAGTGGCTTTTCATACATATCTTCCCTTTCGACAAAACTAAGGCAAGTACAATCTTATGCAAAATAGCGGAATGATTTGCTAATTTTAATCAACCTTTGGGAGAGAGGGAGTTACAAGGAGTTACAAGGAAAAGAAGTACCTCAAAAGGCCTTGCGGCCCATACCGAGGAGGTACCAATGGCAACGGGTGCCAGGGAAAATTTTGTAAAAGTTTATTTTTCTTTCAACTATCCTAGCAGTAGTAGAAAACTGGATAGAAAAGTAGAAGGCTCTTTCCCCACCCTCCGCTCCCTCCCTGCCAGAGGCAGGTACGGAAAAAGGTTGAAGAAAATACCTTGACCCTGGAAAAGTAGCCAAGGAAATTTTACAGGAAAGTGGAGAATATATAAATAGCTCTATATTTACCTTGCTCACAGAGACACCGTGCAAGCGAACTCCTGCAGAGTTTTCTTGTTTTAATCTTAAACTACAGGGTGGGGCACGGGAATCAAGTGTTTTTTGAATAGCTAGTAATCGGCCATTAGGAATGGGAGGGGCGTGCGGTAGGTAGCATTCCATTCCTGGGTTCATAGCATTTAACTTTAACTAACACTCACCTTTATCTTTCAGGTGCCATCATGGAGCAGTGGACGTTAGAACACCGCATGTTCGCGTATGATCATTTTGTTAGGAGTGGCGAGTCAGTGACAGCAGTTCAGCGTGCGTTTCGCCGCAGATTCAACATTCATCGAAATGACTCTGTTCCCGCTCGTGACACAATCTTACGTTGGGTTAACAATCTTCGAACAGGAGGCTCAATAATGAAAACAAAACCGAAGGGGCCGCAACGCACTGTGCGTACTCCAGAGAACGTTGAAAGGGTCAGACAAGCGATGTTGCAAAGCCCAGGCCGCTCTGCTCGGAGACATTCAGCTGCACTCGGAATCAGCAATCGTACTGTTAGACGGATTTTGCATGAAGAATTACATTTTCACCCATACAAGTTAGCGATGGTGCAGGAATTGAATGTAAACGATTGCCCCCAATGACTGAATTTTGCACAGGAATGCTTGCACTTTATGAGCAGAATGAAAACATGATGGTGGTAATGAGTGATGAAGCCCATTTCCACCTTAATGGGGCCGTCAACAATCAAAACTGTCGGTATTGGGCTGCTGAAAATCCGCGACAACTCCATGAAAAACCGCTGCATAGCCCTAAGGTTACAGTTTGGTGCGCGGTGGGAAAGTTTGGCGTCATCGGTCCCTATTTCTTCGAACAAAATGGGGTTACCGTTACCATAACATCTGGGCGTTACATTGAGATGGTGAACACCTTTTTCATCCCTGAGTTACGAAGAAGGCGTATTGCTCGTCGACATTTGTGGTTTCAGCAAGATGGGGCCACGCCACACACCGCCAGAGCGTCAATGGCTGTTCTTCGCCCCCTGTTTCCCAACCATCTCATTTCGAGATTTGGTGACATTGCATGGCCCCCTCGGTCCCCTGACTTGTCCACATGTGACTTCTTTCTATGGGGGTACCTCAAGTCACGTGTCTACGAGGACAAGCCCCGTACATTAGATGCATTGAAGGAAGCGATCCGTCAACAAATCATCCAAATCAACAGAGACCTGCTGGGAAGAGTGGAGGCCAATTTTCGTAAACGCCTTCAACAATGCGTCGACGGCCAAGGACATCATATGCCAGATATAATTTCGGTACATGATTATTATGACATGAAATGCTATGTTCTTACGAATGTTGTTCTACCAATATATTTTCTTTACAAAAATAAATATCATTTTCCTGATTATTCCAAAAACACTTGGTTCCCGTGCCCCACCCTGTATCAACGTGTTAAAGTAATTCCCACATATACTAGTCCTAAATCGTTTCAAATCCAACTTCTAACCATTGTTGCGAGTTGGGTTATCATTTGAACTAAACATGCTTCTAAAATCGACATCTTTGAACCCGCGTCACGTAAGCGTCGATTGTAGCCCATATGCCTAACGGAAGGGATTAACTTTGTGGCATTTTTCGCCAGTTTTCAATCCACCTACCTACTTCCCCACCAATACCCAGCGCGCGCACTTCGGCCATTAGCCGGCGGTGAGGTACCTTATCAAAGGCCTTCTAATCAATCGCCCTACTCTTATCATACTCACTCAACATGACGTAGAAAAACTCGAGCATGATGGTGAGACACGACCTATGTTGGAGTCCCCAAGTAGCTTGTAGGAATCCAAATGGTCAACAATCCTACTCGCTATTATCCCCTCTAATTATTTACCTACAACTGAAGTTAAATGGTGTTATTTATAGAAGTTCCAAGCCTCTCTTCCTACGCATGAGATAGCAATAGCGTCCTAATCGTAACAGTAGAGAACAAGACTTAATACTAAAAGTTTTTCTTTTTTTTTTTGCAGTCAGAGGAGAACATCCCTAACCTAAGCTAAAAGGACAGAGTGGGATGGGAAGGGGTCCTAGTAACCCACGGGACAGGTTTGTACAACAGACTTCACTCGCCCTCCCGAAAGAGAGAGAACCTAAAGGAATTGGCAACCAATTTCTCTAGAATCCCACGACTCGGGACCGGAGGGCTGTCACACCCCAAGTATAAAGTATACAACACCCAGAAGGAACGTGCATAATCTTTATACCCCCTGCGGAGAGAGAGAGAGAGAGAGAGAGAGAGAGAGAGAGAGAGAGAGAGAGAAAGTACCTCAAGGAAAATTTTCTACACACTCAAATAGTGTGCAAGATTTGGTCTAACCTTTTCTTGAAATGATCCACAGAGGAACTGTTCACAACTTCTGGAGGTAAACTGTTCCACGTGTCACAGGTCTTATACATAAAGTAATTCCCACACACACTAGTCCTAAACCGTTTCAAATCCAACTTCCAACCATTGTTGCGAGTTGGGTTATCATTTAAACTAAACATGCTTCTAAAATCGACATCGTTGAACCCGCGTAAGAACTTGAAAACCTCGATCAGTTGACCGCGCAGCCTCCGAGTTTCCAGCGAAAACAAGTCCAGGGCGCGTAAGCGTCGATTGTAGACCATATGCCTAAGGGAAGGGATTAACCTTGTGGCCCTCGCCTGCACTCGCTCCAGCCTCTCAATATCTTTCCTGAGGGTGGGCTACCAGAACTGCACAGCATACTCCAGGTGCGGCCGAACCAGGGAATTGTACAGAGAGAGCACAATCTCCTTGTTCCGAAAGTGAAATTGCCTCCTGATATAACCCAACAGCTTCTGGCCTCTCTTTTCCACCTCTACGCACTGTTTCGTAAACTTAAGGTCGCTGCTAATTAGCACACCCAAGTCCTTTTCCAAATCAGTCACCTCGATATTACTCCCCAACATCGAGTAGTCCGACTTGGGATTGGTGTAGCTGTAGCCAATGTGCATCACCTTGTATTTACCCAAGTTAAACGGCATTTGCCATTTTTCGGACCACTCTCCTATCCTACCTAGGTCCGCAAGCAGTTGCTCGATCGCCTCGGGAGTCCCAACATTGGCCTCAAGCTTCGTGTCATCAGCGAATTCGGAGATCCTACTGACGATGCCACCGTCGATATCATTTATGTAAATGATAAACAACAGTAGCCCCAAAACGGAATCCTGAGGAACCCCACTAGTGACCGAGGCCCAACCTGAACTAGCCCCTTTAATTACAACCCTCTGCCGCCTATTCTTCAGCCAGTTTTCAATCCACCTACCTACTTCCCCACCGATACGCAGCGCGCGCACTTTGGCCATTAGCCGGCGGTGAGGTACCTTATCAAACGCTTTCTGAAAGTCGAGATAAAGTATATCAATCACCCTACTCTTACCATACTCACTCAACATGACGTGGAAAAACTCGAGCAAGTTGGTGAGACACGACCTATGCCGTCTAAACCCATGTTGGGAGTCCCCAAGCAGCTTGTAGGAATCCAAATGGTCAACGATCTCATCCGCTATTATCCCCTCTAATAATTAATTTACCTACAACCGAAGCGAGACTAATGGGACGATAGTTCCCTGGACTTTCATGATCCCCTATCTTAAAGATAGGGGTCACATTGGCTTCCTTCCAGTCACCAGGCAGGTGGGGAGCCACCTGGTTGCGCACCTCCCGCAACACTCTGGGGAGGAACTGGTCTGGCCCAGGAGCCTTAAACGAGCTCAGTTTGTCTATTCTATCGGCAACGACTGTCGCGATACACCAAACACTATCCAGGCCAGCACCTTCGTGCCTGGCTCGGGGATGACGCAGGTGTCCTCCCTGGTGAACACTCCCGCAAAGTACTCATTCAGCACATTAGCGACGTCCTCGTCGGAGGTCCGCAGAACGCCGCTGTGGTCCTTTAACGGACCTATCATGTTTCTAGTGGGCTTTCTACTATTAACATAACTGAAGAATTCCTTAGGGTTTCCCTTGCAGAGGCTTGCCACCCGGAGTTCTTCGTTACGTTTCGCTAGCCTAACCTTCGCCTTCACTTCTCTGCACAGGCGGACATACGCCTCAGTGTTCTCATGGGAACGATTGGCCTTCGCCCTCCTATACGCAGCTTTCCTATTTTGGATAGCCGAAGCGATGTCACGACTGAACGACTTAGGCTGCGTTGAAGCAGGGGTGACCGGTTTTGAGGGTATGGCAGCAGACTGCAGCACCATAAACTGGTCCCGGAATGCATTCCATACTTCCTCAACATCGCCACCGACCTCTAACCCCATCTCACCTACGCTATCCCGGAGGCCAACAAAGTCCGCCCGCCATAGATCGAGCCTACTGCCTCAAGTCACTACGCTTCACCCGAGGGACGCAGACACAGAACCTAATCAGACCGTGATCACTCCCGCCCAACGATTCGTCAACGGTGAGGCCAGTGACGAGGTTGTCTTCGGTCGTGAATACTAAGTCTGGAACGCTTTCGCCTCGTGTAGGCCCATTGACCCACTGAGTCAGGAAGTTCTCATGAGCAAAGTCAACTAGCCTCCTCCCTTCAGCGTCAGCTACTAAAACTACATACACCCTGGAGAGAGAGAGAATCACGGTAAGTAAAACGGAGGAAGTACACGCCTGATTACTACTTTATCGAGGACAATCGAATCACCAAGAACGGAAAAACTGAAACGAGCCACACAAGTTCAAGTAAAAGCGTACTTATGCATATCATTCGCACTTTAAAGAACTTATTTTTGTAAAAACTGTAAAACTCAAATTCTTAACTGAACTATTTTTCTTTAATAAAAAAAATATTTTCATTAAGCCTTTGAAGGTATAGTTTATTTAAACTCAGAAAATTTAGTATTCATTTGAACAAACAACAACAACAACACTCTAAGAATCCCATTCCGAGAATCAAAACATTTTCCGAGCTATCAAAGACGCCAAATGCACGCTCAGACACACACTAAAGAAAAATCCATATTAGCAAAATCGTTGCGCCAGCCTTGACCGACACATCGATAGAAGCGGCCGGTACCACAACCATTTATTAGTGATAGACTCGGAAAGATTTGGCCTCTAAATTAGGAACGTGTTCTGAATAGCGACTTGGCCCGGGGTGGTCCCAACTTCAAGGCTAATGGCATCTTTTTTTTTTTTTTTGAAAGGTGGTGGATGGATGGATGCCAATGATCCAAGTACATTTGTGATTCCTTTCAGTATATTTAAACGTAGTTTATCCTAAGTTAATGGCGAAATACAGGGTACAAGAAATTATCTTACGAGTTTTTATTCCAATCAAGATGTTTACTCGAAAGAGTAATTGAAAATTTAATTATTTAAGCGTGCCTTACTTGCCTCCAGAAATGAGATAATGATTCTGCGAAAGTGAGACCCATAATTCCTATACATAAAACTATCTTAAATATTTTTAGGGCGAAAGGAACCTCTCCCCCTACAGACAGCCACAGGCGGCGGCGGCCCCGCCCACAGCCTATATTTTGAAATTAACCGACAAATAAAATGATACCCTTTTGTTTTGCTCATGAACTATTTGATCATCAAATCCGTAGCACAACCTTTAATTATCATATGTTGTCTCGAGTTCTTTTCTGCTTAATGAAGTCCATAATAAGCCATTAGATACTGAGTCAAGGTCTCTATGTCCTATTTGATACAAAGCATGACGAATACAAGCTCCTTGAAATGTCATTTAGGCGTTTGGTATATTCAAAGTAACTTAAACCTTATTATTATTATTATTCCATTAATTAGGCCATTCACCAGTTTGTGAAATTAGGTCTTTATATAGTTTACTTTATAAAAACATTATTACCAAATCTTTATGGAAAAGATAAAAGTTCCGTTCATTAAAAGCTAAGGAAAAATTTGAATCATACGGGAGCTGAAGCGTAATCAATGATGTCATGACGACTTCAACTGATTAACTCTGACAATATTTGGGTACGCGAGAATGACACAATAATCTATTTTAAGCCAATGTATACAACTTTTGACTGAACAAAGGTACAAAGGCTATCTATAATATGCACCTATACATTAATAATATACACAGTTACAAATGCGAATGAAAATTTCAGACCTTAACAAAATATATATCATACAATGATACAAACCTATGCCCCATTTTTTTATCGTTCCACAGCAAATATTACACTCAAATTTGAAAAGTTGGGCTAAACCCCGATGCTTACATTAATTTTTTTTTTCTTTTTTCAATTTAATCAATACCATATAATCAACTTAATCAGAATAAAGAAACGCGTAAATAATGCAATATTTCCGTATATTCAAGGCAACGAAACTGATAATGAAATTTGGGTACAATAGTCATAAAAGTTAACAAAAGTACACTATAAAGTACAGAGAAATTAAGAGTTTTTATAGGAAAACAAAAGGCAAGAACAGAGAAACTAATTTCAAGCATTTTGTGACAAATATTGCTTATATACAATATCTCCATGGTTATATATTTTTATAAAAGTTAAGGGTAAAAAAGGGTCAATAAAAAGCTGTTAAAGAACGCAAGTTGAAGAAAAATTAATTAAAGCCTTTACCTGAAAACCTTTTTAAAAATATCCTCCAAACATTCCACTTCACCATATTTTTTATTTCGAAGAGGAAATTCTCTCTCTCTTATATATATATATATATATATATATATATATATATATATACACACGGTGTTTCACAACCAGTCTGCCATACTTTGGGGGGTGATAGCGAGTAAAAAAGTTAATACAACATAGGTGCTATTTCCAACTGTTGCGGAGCTACGGACGTTTTAAGATGTGCAAACAACAAATCCCTAATAGACAGAGTTTATTTCCACGACAGTTTCGACGCCCACTGGCATCCTCCTCGAGGAGGATGCCAGTGGGCGTCGAAACTGTCGTGGAAATAAACTCTGTCTATTAGAGTGGGTTTTTATTCTCATATTTTGACCTTCACGTAAAAAAAGTGGTTTTTTGCATTAACAAATCCCTACTTGTGCGTAATTCGATAGATGGCAGTACTGGTAGTAGTTTCGGTTAGAAGTTACCACTACTAATCCTCAGTTTTTCTTTCAGTTGGTTCTGATCTATGGTACGAGACACTGTGTTGCGTTAAGGTGAACACTCAAAATGAATCAACAGTTTACACCCGCTGAATGCGCTGATACCCATTTCATTTATGGATTCTGCACGATGGTAACAGCAGAGCGGCAGTTGGGGAATATCGAAGACGTTTTCCGAACCGCCGAATACCGAACAGGCAAGTGTTTAGTGACACACACCACAGATTAAGGAAAACGGACAATTGTTCCACGTAACCAAGAACATGTAGCACGATGGCCCGTTGCTGTGGAGGAGCGCATACTGGACCTAGTACAACGTAGTCCAACTACCATTGTTCGAAGGATTTCTAGACGAATTGGTGAATCCGTATCATCATGTATGGCGAACCATACATGATGAAGGTTTGTATCTCTCCCTATCATTTGCAACGTGTGCAAGCTCTTCTACCGGATGATTACGATAAACGTGTTCAATTTTGCCAGTGGATGGTTATGCATCGCCAAATTCTTAATCGCATCCTGTTTAGTGATGAAGCACACAATTCATTCGGGATGGAATTAAGAATATGAAATTCCAACTTGTGGTCCGCCGATAATCCCCACGGTATCGTTGAAGGAAATTTTCAACATAGATTCTCGGTGAATGTTTGGTGCAGTGTAATTGGAGATCAGCGGATTGGACCGTTCGTTTTGGAACATCGATTAACTGCTGATATTTATCTGAACTTCCGGACGAACGAATTGCCGCGGAGACAAGGCGCAGGATGTTCTTTCAGCACGATGGGGCGCCACCACATTTTGGTCATCAAGTTTTCAGATTACTTGAATCAGCGGTACATGAATCGTTGGATTGGTCGAGCTGGTCCAATATCGTGGCCCCCGAGATCTCCGGACCTAACCCCGTTAGATTTCTTTTTATGGGCCCTTATGAAAGAGATGGTCTACAAGACCAAAGTACAAACAAGAGAGGAACTCTTGCGTCGGATTATGGATGCCACTGCTTACATACGAGAACACCCCGAAATGATTCAATGGGCAGTGGACTCATTTAGAACGAGCAAGGGTGTGCATTGAAAACCGAGGCGGACATTTTGAACACTTAGCTATAAGGTGTATCTCATAAAATGTAGCAATAAATACATCAGATTAATACTCGTTTATTTTTTTCCGTGCACCTTAAAACGGTTGGAAATAGCACCGATGTTGCATTAACTTTTTTACTCGATATCACCCCCCAAATCACCTCCCAAAGTATGGAAGACCGGTTGTGGAACACCCTGTGTATATATATAATCTTGGTTTTGCTTCCGCCCGAATTGTTCATTCTCACCAAGGTCAAGTTTGTCACTCCACTTTGGACCTACAGTTCAACGCGAGATCCGAACCAGGCCCTACTACGGGCGGTCAGAAATTACAGTCCTCGCACGAGCTCGATCTCGATCTTCCCATCAACAGCCCAGCGTCTTAACCACTAAGCTAACCACGGTACCCATTTATCTACCAACCAATTTTTATTGTGTGAAAGGATGAACAGCTGGGTTTTGTTGCGCAGTACCTCCCGTCACCGGGCCGATGGATTCGTAGTCATCGATGCTATATATATATATGTGTGTGTGTGTGTATACTGTATATATATATTTTTTTTTTTCAGTATTTTATAATTCAGAATTTGCCCCATTTCAGCCACTCAAAGATGTCGAATATATTTTAATTCGACAACGGTGCCGAATTAGAATAATTCCGAATTACAGCAGGTGTACTGTTCACATGTGTACTGTATATATTTTTGTTTTTTTTTGTTTCAAAGTATGACCGCTCATGGCCACCAAAAGAAAGGTGGATAGCAGAGCGAACACAGGACGAAGACTATGAAACAGCGAACGGAAGTGAACAATAGACGGGGAGGAGGAGGAGGGGGGGGGGGGGAATTATCAGTCACAACCGGTAAAGAAGACGGGAGCGAAGGAGGAAGGAGAACAACCCGGTTACCGAAAAGTAGGTACCTTCCGATAGAATAGCGCCAAGCCTATCACAAGGCCCGACGCTCTCCAAAAAGGGAAAATACTCTGCGCGCAGCGCAGAGTAAAGCGGACACTCCACCAGCAGGTGGGCAATTGTGAGTACGATGTTACAATTGGGACATCGGGGCACCCGATCCCCGGCCATCAAATAGCCATGGGTCAGGTGGGTGTGGCCAATACGGAGGCGGGCCAAAGCCACCTCCTTATGGCGCGACCGATGGAAGGAAGAGGCCCAACATCCCAATTTCGGTTTAATCTTGCAGAGTTTGTTATTTGCAGCGCCATCCCAGCGACTCTGCCACCGGGAGCGCAAAACCTACGGAAGCCAGGGATATAATCGGAAAAGGGGAGGGACACGGGTGAAACCTGTAGTCGGCACGCGGAACGGGCAGCTCGATCGGCAGCCTCATTTCCAGCCACGTTAACATGTGCAGGAACCCAGCAAAATACCACCTCCTTGCCACAGAAGTGACAAGGATATGGCACAGTAGCTGGATTCGTCGGACAGTGGGTGGACAGGGTCAAAACACTCCAGGCCATCCAGGGCACTGCGGGAATCTGAATAGATGACAAACGACCCATCCGGACGCTCCCGCACCACCTCCAGAGTGCTCAGAATGGCATAGAGCTCCGCCGTGAAAACGGAAGCCTCATCAGGGAGACGGGTACATCGGGGAGCAAGGGCAAACGACTGGGGAACAGCCGCGGCCCCAACGCCCCCCGACGACCTCGAGCCATCTGTGAAAACCGCAACACATGCAGAGTGACACGCTGCATGCTGAAGGAACAGAGACCGAAGTAAGGCAGAGTCAGAATCGGCCATGCGAACGGGGCGCAACGCCCTACAGCACGCAACAGGGGTGCTCCCCCAAGGTGCAACACCCCTGAAAGACCGGTATAACGGATGGAGGAGGAGTGCCCATACCATCGAGGAGGGAGGTCACCGTGTCGGTGAAATACCAACCCCCATCCCGGCAGAACGCCCTCTCAACCACCTGGAACAGAGGAGAGGTGGGAAGACGGAAGATCCGGAGATAGTGCTTAGCAATGAGGAACGACCTCCGATCCTCCAAGGGAGGGATGTCGCACTCAACCTGCAGACTATCAACCGGAGAGGAGCGGAAGGCGCCAGATGACATGCGGTCCTCTAGAGAGGACCGGATCCAGTATCCGAAGGGCCGTGCGGGAAGCGGAGCCATACACCACACTCCCATAGTCTAATTTGGACTGTACCAGGGATACGTACAAACGGAGGAGCGTCCGCCTATCCGCGCCCCATGTAGTATGCGACAGATGTCCCAGCAAATCCAGGGTATGTCTCGCGGACTCGCGCAGCCGGCGAAGGTGGGGAACCCAGCTCAAACGGCTGTCGAAAACCATACCCAAGAAGAGTACTGATGGAACGAGGGCCAGAGGCTGACCCCCGAGTCTAAGGTGAAGGCCGGAATGGCGCCGGATCCTCTCCTCGACGGAAGGAAGGCCACACACGAAGTCTTCGGGGAAGACAGCCTAAGGCCCACCGACGACGCCCAGCGTTCAACCCGATTGACCGCGAGTTGGACTTGCCTCTCCACGAAGGGGGGACTCGTCCCCGCGGCATAGACAGCCAGATCATCTGCGTAGATGGAACAGCGCACCGAGGGCGGAAGAGCTCCCGATAGCGCAGACATAACCAGATTGAAGCAGGAGACGCTTAAAACACACCCCTGGGGCACTCCCTCCTCCTAAACATACAGGTCAGATAGGGCCGACCCATTACGGACGCGGAAAGTGCGACGGCAGAGGAAGCTGCGAAGAAACGTGGGCAAAAAGCCCACAAAACCAAGTGACTTCAAACGGTCCATGACAACTCCCCGACGGGTCGTGTCATAGGCCTTTTGGACGTCGAAAAAGACGGCCAGAACAAGATTCCGGCGGGAAAATGCCTCCCGTACATCATGGCCAAGGAGGAGAAGGGGGTCCAGAGTACCCCGAAATCGACGAAAACCATACTGGGTCGGGGGGTATAACCCAAGCGACTCCAGTGTAAAGGAAAGTCGGACGGCCACCATCTTTTCAAGGAGCTTGCATAAGCAGCTCGTCAGAGCAATAGGCCGATAGCTCGCCACCTCCGCGGATCCTTCCCCGGCTTAGGTATCGGGACCACAATCGCCTCCCTCCAACGGGAAGGGAACGACCCCTCAACCCACACCCGGTTGAAAAGATCCAGCAAGAAGTGCAGGGCCATCGGGTGCAGATTCCAAAGAAAGTCATACGGAATGTCATCAGGGCCAGGGGCGGAAGAACGACGGGTTGCCAAGGCAGCCCGAAGTTCCCGCATCGTAAAGAGATGGTTATAGGGCTCGTTCCCAGGGGGCAGGAACGTGACCTCCGATAAAGGGCGATCCGCAGCTGAAGGCGAACGGGAAACCGCAGCAAAAGCACCGGCCAGCCGATCAGCCACAGCAACAGGATCCGAAAGGAAGCCGTCACCGTCCCGAAGGACAGGGCGACTAGCAGGGACTGGCTTCCCCTCGATACTACGTACCTTCCGCCACACAGCAGCAGAAGGGGTAGATGAGATGCCGGACACAAAAGCACGCCAAGAGGCCCGACGGGCCAACTTGAGAGTCCGGCGGGCGAAAGCCTTCGCCCGCCGCATCTCAATCAAGTGGTCCGCGCGCCGGGTGCGGTGGAAGCGGCGCGTTGCCCTCTTCCTCTCGCACACCGCCTGGTGACATGCCGGAGTCCACCACGGGACGCTACGAGTCCGCGGGTTACCAGAAGATCGAGGAATACAGTCCTCCGCGACGCCCATCACCACCCGCTCGAAGAACTCCAAGCTCTCATCCACAGAGCCAAAGCTCAATACCGAACGGACAATGACGGAACGAGCTCTGAAAGATGGCCAGTCAGCCCGCGCAAGGCACCACCTCGGTCGAGACGAGACGCCCGGCTGCGGTCCGACCGGCTCAAGACAGACTGGGTAATGATCACTGCCATAAGAGTCCCCCAACACCTTCCACGAAAAATCGAGTAAGGCATCGAGGGACACCAAGGAGAGATCAATACAGGTAAATGAACCCGTGGGTTCGTGGAAGTAGGTTCACCGGAATTGAGGCACGCAAAGGAAAGTTCCTCCATTAAGGAGAGTAACATACCAGCAACATTAGTCGACCGAACATCTCCCCAAGCCGGGTCGCGACTGTTAAAGTCCCCGAGGAGGAGAAACGGTCGAGGCAGTTGCAGCACCAACTCGCGAACCGCGTCGCGAGAAGGAGGGTCATGAGGAGGAATATAAACCGAGCAGACAGTGTACTGGCGATCTAAAAAGAGCCGCACAGCCACAGCCTGCAAGGAAGTGCGAAGAGGCACACCTCGCGATGGGAACGAATGATGCACGTAAATCGCCGCACCCCGCCGGCGTGTGTGCTCATCCGGGGTGCAAGGGAAACAAACATAGCGAGAGAGACGAGTCCCCGCGCAGCCAGGATAGTCTCCTGGAGACAAACACAGGAAGGACGCTCGCTCTCCAGCAGGGAGGAAAGGTTCTCCCAGTTAGCTAAAAGCCCCCTACAATTCCAATGCAAAATGGAACTGTAAGGGGAAGCGGCATTATAAGAGGCAGAGAAAACGGCGAAATAGCCACGGACCAAGCTGAGCAGCAAACTCAACGGTCCGTAACCAGGGACGGAATCGGATTCCCCGACTCACCCCGAACTGGGGGGGTAGGGGCCACCGACTCCGCATCACCCGTAGTAGAACGAGAAGTGGAGAGTAGAACAGGGAGGTCAGAGGGGGGCTCTCCCGGCGAGGGGGAGACGACGAGACGGGCCCAGCCGAAACCCCCAACTCCCCACCAGAGGGGGACTGGGGGGAACCAGTTGTTCGAGGGCTCGTCAAACCAGACAAGCACTGACGGGGGGGGGGGGGAGGAAGGTCGACCACAGGTGGGAGAGGTAGATCCAGGAGAGACACCCGACCACTCTCAGCAGGAGCAGAAGGGAGAGAGACTCCATGAAGGAGGGCCAGGCTCCTCTCGACCGGGTCTATCATGGGAACAGAGTCAGTAATCGAGGGTGTCATGGGGCAGTGTACCTCGACCGACACCCGGACACTGGTCGGGGCACCGGGAGGTGACGCATCACCAGCCCTCCGTATAGAGAGGGGAGTGCCGAGCGGATCAGGGGCAGCGCGCCGCTTCCCCTCCGGTAAAGAAGGGGAAGCAGGGCGAGCAGCAGTCAAGATCGGGTCGGAAGGACTCCGACTCCGACCACGGCGACGCTTCCTCCTCCCCTTCGGGGCATCAACCTCCCCACCCGAGAGACGAGTAGGCAAGGATCCAGACCCCAAGGCCGGAGAGGGAGAAGGGGCACTTGTAGGCAGGGAATCAGATGGGATGTCTGAAAGTGAGGCAGAGGAGCAAGAAGGACCCGCGGCGCCAGGAGGACCACCAACCCCCGGAACTTCCAGGGGGGGCACCACTCCGGTAGACGCCGGTGTAGCACGGGAGGGGCCCGAGGACCCGCCAGGGCCAAGAGCCGCAGCGTAGGACAACCCCCGCCGCGGCTCCCGGTCACGGACCCTATCGCGCGCCTCCCGCGCACTAAGGAATTCGGTAGTCCTTAAGGACCGCACCTCGAATTCAAACTTGAAAACGGGGCATTCCCGAGAGGAAGGGTGAGCGCCCCCGAGCAGTTCGAGCACCGGGGGGACTTCGTGCACGGGGTAGGGTGCGCAGGCCCACCGCAGCGGACACATAGCTTACCCTCACGGCGGCACGCAGAGCTAACATGGCCGAACCGGTTGCAGCCAAAGCAGCGAACCGGGTCAGGCACATATGGTCGCACCGAAAACTCTCACGACCGGCGATCACCCATGCCCCAGAACACCTGGGCGGGAGGCACAAGGGAGTCAAAGGTCAGGAGCAGACGAGCGGACGGGGTAAGAGCACCATCCCGACGCGACGAAAAGCGGAAGACCCTCGTTACCCCCTGGGGGGAAAGATCCTCCTGCAACTCGCCAACCGGGATTGACAACAGACGGGAAGCGAAAATGGTGCTCTGACAGCTATTAAATTGCGGATGGGGAGTCACAGAAACTCTGCAACCCAAGACATCCTGCAACTGTAGAAGGGACCCAGTCACCCCCGAAGAACGGGACTTCAAAAGAAGAGACCCATCCTTCAGAGGGCGGATATCATAACGACAGGGAACCCCTATCGTCTTAAGGCGCTGAAACACCCGTTCCGAGTTGCCCGGAAGGGAGCCAGCGGAAGGGCGGAGAACAAGGAACCTGTCCACCGGACAGAAATTGACAGCGGAGACAGGCCCATGTGTAACGGTAACCGAGAGTGGGCGAGAAAACAAGGGCCGCGAAGACCCCGCCCTACGGCCACCACGAGTCCGGCCACGAGAGCCAGACGCCGCAGAGGACGAGAGGGGGCCATACGGCTTGAAGGTCAATCCAGCGGAGGCAGAGGCCGCTGAACGACCAGAAGTAGTAGTCTTATCCAAATCCAAGGGCGGGCCAGAGTCGTCAACAGGAGGGGAGTGGTTTAGAAATAGAACCCATAAACAATAGCTTTACAAAAAAAGCAGCCTCGGACCCAAGGCGATGCACCATCCGCCGCTGTATCCTTCAAGGCGTAGGCCCAACGTCCCGGTAGCCCGCCCCCAACCCGACTGTCGTTTTAAAACAGCAGATTGGCACTACGGAGATTTGTCCGTTAAGGGCCAAGCAAAGACCCAATCCAGACGCAGCAGCGGTCCGGGCGCCCGTACCATCCCCGGAGCACGGCTCAGCCACGGAGCGATGCCCCCGGCGGGTGCACCCGATGACCCCAAGACTGCAAATACAGGGGGGGGGGGATACTACGATTGACAGAGGCACAGGACCGAGTCAAGACAAAAGAAATTCCAGGAGAGACGGGAAAAAAGGGGGGAGCAAAAAGAAAAGAAAGAGGGGGGAAAGAAAAGGAAGGGGGGGGGGGAACGCAACTAGGTAACTCTTCGCCCACACCCCGCGAGGAGTTGAGGAAACCTCAACAACCCACGAGATGTACGAGCCCCCTCGGCCCGGCAAGCCGGAGTACCTAATCGAGGGGGTGTACTGTATATATGTGGAGTTGTGTAATTTATGTAATGTAATGTACTAACGACCCAAAGTACCTCCTCCAAACCACTGGTGACCACTGTAAAACTTCCCCTGGATGATGCTCTTTAAAAGCAAGCACACTTTTTGTATTTATTTTCTATTTCTCGGCATTATAATGATGTATTGGTCATAATTCGGCAAGGCTAAGTCCCAATTGTGAGGAATTAAATTTTTTTTCCTCTCATCTAATATTTGTGACGGTCGAACTATGAACTTTGTTACTTATGGCCGGCCAAACCACTTTCCAGATTCGGATGAGACTTTGGAGATAGCCTATGTTCTTCCCCGGCCTCAGTTATCCCTATGTGGCGTCGGCCTCCGAGGTCATCTGAGGCCGTTGGAGGCCTCTGTATTCCGGATCGGTTGAAAGATAGTGACATCATGAGCACGTCATAAAATGGGCGGAGCTCTAGCGCGTGCTTTTCACACGATACGATGCATTTATGATTCAGCAAACAAAATTTGAATTTTTTTTAGACAAAAATTTGAATTTTTAAAAATCTCCATATACAGGGTGTACATAAAGTCAGGATCTATTTTTGTGAAGCACTTGGAAATTATATGGAATTCAATCATAAAATGATAAAGTGGTAACATTTATTAAATAATTAAGAGTAGGATTCGACGTGACGCCCATCAATATCCCTGCACAGCTCAAATCGTTCCGCAGCATTTCTAAACACATTCGGGAGCATTTGCGGGGTTATGTTATCTGCAGCAGTTCGTATACGTATGTTTTCAAGACTCGTAATCTTCGTCTGATAGACGTGCGATTTGATAAAGCCCCATGCAAAGAAATCTAAAGGGGTTAAATCTGGTGATCTCGCTGGCCAAGGTCTGTTGCTTCCGCGTCCAATCCAGCGATTTGGAAGACGTCCATTTAGATAATCCTGAACAATTTTGGCATAGTGACAAGGAGCACCATCATGTTGATAGACGACGGTACTAACAATCCTATCCCCGTCGTCTATCAACATGATGGTGCTCCTTGTCACTATGCCAAAATTGTTCAGGATTATCTAAATCAGTGTTTCCCAACCGGGGGCCATGGCACATTTGAAGGGGCCACAGGAAAATGTTATTTTGTAAAATAGAGTTAAATCTGCATATTACCTACTGAAAATAATGCTTATGGGGGCCACAGGAAAAAATAAGGTTCCTAAGGGGGGCCATAAGCCAAAACCGGTTGGGAACCACTGATCTAAATGGACGTTTTCCAAATCGCTGGATCGGACGCGGAAGCAACAAAAGACCTTGGCCAGCGAGATCACCAGATTTAACCCCTTTAGATTTCTTTGCATGGGGCTTTATCAAATCGCACGTCTATCAGACGAAGATTACGAGTCTTGAAAACTTACGTACACGTATACGAACTGCTGCAGATAACATAACCCCGCAAATGCTCCAGAATGTGTTTAGAAATGCTGCGGAACGATTTGAGCTGTGCAGGGATACTGATGGGCGTCACGTCGAATCCTACTCTTAATTATTTAATAAATGTTACCACTTTATCATTTTATGATTGAATTCCATATAATTTCCAAGTGCTTCACAAAAATAGATCCTGACTTTATGTATATCCTGTATATATATACAATACATATATATGCTGTGTCTGTCTGTGTCAACCTAAAACAAAAACGCTCGAGAGAAAAAATTATTAGGTAAAAGTTGCTTAAAATTAATCGAAACCTCCGGGAAATTTATTGAATGCCCAGTTAGGTTAATTGAATGCCCGGTTAGGCCAACTGTGCGTCCTTGACGATTGGTTAGGTTAAGTCGTGATATTTTCATTAAAAGTAATGAAAATATCACGACTTAACCTACCCAATTGTCAAGGGCGTACAGTTAACCTAACCAGTCATTCAATTAACCTAACCAGTCATTCAATTAACCTAACCAGTCATTCAATTAACCTAACCAGTCATTCAATTAACCTAACCAGTTGGTTAATTTTAATGTTAAAAAAAATATATTATTTTTGACTGTACAGTAAAAAAAAATAATTAATTTTAAATTTAGCCTTGACGATTGGTTAGGTCAAGTCGTGATATTTTTGTTAAAAAAAAAAAAAAAAAAAAAAATTAATTAATTTTTACTGCACAGTAACTACGTATTACCAGAAGGCTAATAACTACCAAAAATATTTCGCCCGTCGGCCGGGATATTTTTGCCACCCGCACGAAGGACGGGTTCTCTGTTAATATACATATATACGAATAATCGAATATACATAATATACATATACAGGGTGAGTCAAAAGTAGCGCCCGATTTCTGTCAGTTGATTGTTTGTTTGCCATTTGTATTACAGTGTACAAGAAGGTAGAAATAAATGAATGACATGTTTATCTAACCATTTATTCGGGGGAAAATTATTACGGAACTGTACCAAGCTGTTTTACTTGCAATTTTCAAAGTGCCCTCCCTCGTGATCGATGCACAATTGCAGCCGAAAAAAACAGAAATCGGGCGCTACTTTTGACTCACCCTGTATACGGGGTGGCGCAAAAGTGAGGAGTCAAAGGAGCCAAAGAGTGGATCTTTTCCGTTCTATGGCCGCCACAATTTTTACATAAAATTAATTTAGTTAAAAATTATAAATTTGTAATCAAATTTTTTAGCTAAAAAAGTAATTTTAATTTAAAATAAAAATAGTGGAGGTTAAAGAATGGAAAAGTTCCATTCTCTTTGCCTCCTGACTTTTACGCCACCATATACAATATTATAT
Organism: Bathynomus jamesi; assembly: GCA_023014485.1. Taxonomy (NCBI): domain Eukaryota; kingdom Metazoa; phylum Arthropoda; class Malacostraca; order Isopoda; family Cirolanidae; genus Bathynomus; species Bathynomus jamesi. The sequence continues at coordinate 67,409 of JAJOZX010010575.1, forward strand.
ATATATATATATATATATTATATATATATATATATATATATATATATATATATACCTCGGTGGTGTAGACTGTAGTGGTTAGCGTCGCTGACTACGATTCCATTGGCCCCGGGATCGAGATCTGGTGATGGTAGGTAGCGCGCAGCAAAACCCACATGTTCATCTTTCCACACAAAAGAAATTGGTTGGTAGATAAATGGGGAGCCTAGTGGTTAAGACGTTGGGCTGCTGGTGGGACGTGGTTCAGATTCCACGTTAAACTGTAGGTCTAAGGTGGAGTGACAAGCTTGACCTTTCAGGATGAACAATTCGGGCGGAAACAAAACCTAGGTTATATATGACCTTAGTAAATTCATAGTTTTGCTTCAGCCTGAATTATTCTGCCAAGGTCAAGCGTGTTGTCCAACCTTTGACCTACAGCTTAACGTGGAATCCAAACCATGACCCATAAGGGAAGTAAGAAATTACAGTCCTCACCCGGACTCCACTTCACGACCTCAATCAGCAGCTCAGCGTTTTAACCATTATGGTTGCCCAGAGTACCCCTTTATCTACCAACCCATTTTTTTTTTGTACGGAAGGATGAACAGCCGTGTGAGCTGAGCTCCGCCTCTCCTCCCGGGAATCGAACCCGGGGCCGATGGATTCGGAGTCAGCGATGTTAACTATACGTATATATATGCTTTTTATAGTGATTTGCGTTTCGGAGTAAAACAGTTACTAAAAACACCCCAGGGATCCCAAGGGTGTTATCACTAGTGATGTAGCGGATGTCATTTTTTTCACATCCGCGGATGCGGATGAGGATGTTTGCTTTCAACATCCGCGGATGCGGATGTCTACATTTTCGTTATTTTTTAGGATATATTCGAGATTTGTTGTGTTTAACGTATATAATAAGTTATTATATAGAGAGAGCTGTAGCTATAATGTAGTATAATTGATTAATTGTACAATAATTGCTGTACTTTTCTCTGAACATATAAAATAATATCAAGCATCTAACTAATATAGAAATCAATTAGTGAATTCGTCTGCAAATAATTCGTTATATTTTGTTGAGTTTCAGCCACAATTAGAAACCATAATTGTGTTACCAGGATGCGGGACGTGAACCCAACTCAAATGCACCCCACCGACCTCTTTCCCCAACCTCCACCCTTATAGAAAGAGATCTTTAATTAGCTTGATAACTATTTATATTAAGTTTAAAGTTTTATTAGGCATATTTATAAATGAGTAATTAAAATAAAGTAAACTAAGATGTTCATCGTTTAATGTTCAAACTTAATTATAAGAAGGTTATGCTTAAGGAACATTAATTTTTCTGCCTTTTCTGCTGCCAGTCTGTTTCTCTTTTCATCATATATTAATCCAGCACTGCTAAATAATCTCTCGCTTGGTACGTTTGTTGGAGGACGTGCTAAATGTTTCCTTGCAAGTTTACTCAAGTATGGATAGATATTCTGCGTATTTTTCACCAACTAATAGGATTGTCACATGCAGCCAGGCGTTTTTCTTGGTGATAGCTCTCGATCATTTTTACTACATCTTTTGACATCGCGTAGGTCTCGTCATTGCTGCTTGACTCAAGAAACTGAGACACAGATTCTGTGATAGATTTGCTTGTTGAAGGTGTTGGTTCTGTCACTGAAACTCTTATTCTTTTGGTGGGTGGCGAAGCGACAGATTCAAGAGATTGAAGCTCTTCAACTGCTTTGCCAAGTGATGATTTAACTCGTTCTAATGTACTAGGTGAAAATAACTTAGCTTTGTAACGTGGATCTAAGTAGGTTGCAAGAGAGTAACTTCATACAAGAACAGCCTCTCGTCTTGTCGCTTGCATCACTTTTGCGCACAATGAACTAGTTCTATTAATATAGTAGAATTTGATAATTTCCGCTTATTAATGACATTTTATCTCAACGGTCCACATCCGCACGACATCCGCAGTCCAAAGTGCGGATGTTCCGCGGATGCGGATGTGACCTACATCACTAGTTATCACCAAGTTTCATGAAAATAGGTCCAGCCGTTTCGACCGGAAAAGGAGACAGACCGACAGACAAAAACAGACATACGGTGCATTATGGTATGATGATCATAATGAAGATTATACTGTACAGTAGATCCAATATATGAAATAGGTTAGTACGTATATATACATATATATGCTAAATTGCTATATTAAGGCCTACACAAAAGATATGATAAAGGAATGTATAAAAAGTTAATAGTTGCATTTAAGTTAAGTGAAAAACATTTAAAGATTTGTTAAAAATTGTGAAAATTTTAAATGGTGCAAACCTAACGCTACCTATGCAAATCTACAAAAAAGTGTTCTACAATCCTTATGTACTTAGGCCTAAGTTGTACTTTTGTTTAAAGACGAAATTAACAATTGACAACTTAAAAATGCAAATATTTCTCACTCACTTAAAAGGAGATGACCTTGGTGCCTATATAGAGGTTATTTGAATATCTGTTTAAGAAAAAATTATGAAATTCCCAACACAAATATTAAACCAGGTACCGTACCGCTAAATTATACCACTGAATACTACTACAATTTACACCACTTTCAAGCGCAGACAACTCTTTGATGATGGAACCTAAAGTTAGGTTGATCCTTATCTTTGCAATAGCAGATGGCAAACTTTGCAACAGAGAATAGTTGCAGCCCAGAAACGAGCTGTTCACGTCGACATGCCGTTCATGACTAAGTGAAGAATATTCTGTACGCAGTAAAAATTAAATAAAGTAATTACATTTTCTAAATTTGTAGTGATACTTTGAATTGTCTTAAGCGATTCTCCCTCCATTTTCAAATAGTTCGATAAAATTTGAATGCCCAGTTAGGTCAACTGTACGCCCTTGATGATTGATTAAGTTTAGTAGTGATATTTTCAGTTAGTTTTAACGAAAATATCACGACTAAACCTAACCAATTGTCAAGGGCATACAGTTGACCTAACCGGGCATTCAAATTTTATCCTATGTAATAATGGTTCTCTATTTATTATATGTTTGCAATAAATAAAAATTTGTTATTGTTTTCTTATCTTATTTGGTTAATTTGCAGTTTAAACTTGGGGGGAATATAGTTTAAAAGATCAACATTGGGGTGGTGATTGTTGAAGATAGTATGTGGGGGGGGGGGGGGGGGTAATGTAATAGTTTAAAAGATCCGACTGAACTTTAGTTTTGTCGATCCATTGCGAGCAGTTTATTTCAGGAAACAAACTTTCAACGAGTGACGTAACTGGGCCACATTACTGAAGAAACATACGACCAATTTTAAGCTAACAAACCTTTTATCCTTCCTGCATAATTCATGAAAATAAAAACCCAATTCAATTATGAACTTTTTTCCAATGCCACACGATTTTACTCGATCTTAGGGGAGACCTTAAACGCGAGAAAGGGTTAACAGTAAACGTGGAAAAAAATAAACTAATCTAAAACGACCACCTAACCTTGCGTAATCCAGTCTCCACGAAATTTAATATTAGCCATGTTTTAACTAAATAAATGAAACCCAATATAAACATATAATTATGTAATCTAAATTTATTGATCGCTATAAATATGGTAGTTCTTAACCCCAAGAACCTTGTCAAACGAACGACATTGTCTTCAACACCCATCGAAAACTGGGCGTGTTTCATTTCGGCTTAACCCTGTCCGTTCATGAAAACTCGATAATTTGACGCAGCCAAACTCATCAGTTTTAAAGAGGACCCATCGTCACCCATGACTAGAGTTGTCGAATGCCCAACTATAGGAACCTAATATAATTTAACCTAATCCAACTAGGCCTGACAAGGGTCAAACCGTAAAAGGTCAGAGATGTCGGCTTTTTAAATTCCAGACTAGCCTAATTTGGAATGAAGGGGGTTATACCCGAGATAATTACGACCAATTAAGTTATTTTCTAATGTAGACTAACATCTCATTTCTAATAAGTGAAAATTTGGTATTAGGAATTTAGGATGAGACTGATTATGAGTTGTAGGACTTATGTTTATTCAAACGATTACGTAATTACATATTACGAATGATTATGATTAAGATAAAAAGTTATAAAATTTCCAACTTTATTTACAAAACATAAGTAATTAACAGAAAATGAAGTGAATAACTTATTCTACTTCAACGGCGCATACTCAAAATAAAATAAATAAAAAAATCTATGAAGATACAGTTCGTTATTGCAGAAAAAAGATACGCTCGTATCTTCTTACAAAGTCACTGTAATTGTGTAAACAAGAAAAAGATAAAAAAAAAACTTTTAATGATGGCAAATATTTCACCACGCGGTATTTCATGTTGCTAAAAATCAATACACGTTGCCAGATACTTCTAGATAGTAACAATACGCATGTAGGATGTTTTGTTTCTTCTAATCTAGCCTACTACAGTTTTTCTCATTGACAACTTAGACTGATTATAATTTATATATATACACATATATATTTTATATATAACTTATACTGCCCTTTTATTAGAAAAATAGGAGTTAGAAATAGGTTCCAACGTTTGTGACTTGGCTTGACCCAGTGTTTACAGAAAAAAATAGGCCTTCAATAAAATAATGAACTCTAACGTACATATGAGCAAATTTTAATTTATTCAAATTATTATGTATGCACAAATACTAGTACCTTATTATAACGTAACGAATATTAAGCGCAAAATTATGAAGGGAAAACAGTCTGGCTACATAAATTACTGTATCAAATTTACTATAATAATTACTGATAATTACCAATAACTTTTGAACTTCCATAAAGTACAAAAGAATCTCAAGTTCAAACTGAAAGGAAATTATTTTCCTTTAGCAACATCTCTGGAGTCTTGGTTTGCTACGAAATATCAATAAGCAAATGGGAATAAATAATAATTAGGACTATAACTTGGCTAAAAAATAGCCATGAGGAAAAAAAAAGATACCTAGGCTAGTAAACTACGTCAACTTCGCCAATCCAAGCACTCTTAGGCTTAGTTTAGCAAAACATCGGTTAGGCCTATTTCATTATCCTACGGCAGCTAAAAAGAAGTAGGCCTAAAAAGCATGCTCTTCAATATGTACGTCCTGATGACAATAAACGGACTTTATATACTTCCTCCGATTTCAAGTTACAATATATACATGTAAATGGTTTAAAACTGAGTGACCACTAAATTTAAACACTAATTCATACAAAGAAAAGCACAGAAATAAGGAGTAAAAATCACCCTCACTGTTCGCCACCGCCAATGCGAATGATGGAACAAGCATCCCTACATAACGCAATCGTCCTCATGCGAGCGTTTGACTCTGACTTCGGCTTCATTTTAGTATATAAAAAAATTAATCTTCATTATTAATTTCAACTAACAAAAATAATATGGGGTGTATTACAGTTAATAAGAGAACTGTAATACCATTAACGGGTCTTTTCGGTTTGGCGGACTACTACAGAATTTGGCTCCTTAAGAGAAAAAAGGGTGCTACTGTAGTATGCGGTCTACCGACGATTGGTTAGGTTTAGTCATGATATTTTCGTTAAAACTAACGAAAATATCATGACTAAACCTAACCAATCGTCAAGGGCGATTGACAATGGGATGTAAACAAACAATTAGTAAACAAGATAAGAAGCTATAATTAAAAGGTAGACCGCCGAATCGTAGGTAGACCGCATACTACAGTAGCACCGAAAAAAGTAGGTGCTACTATAGCGTGATTCCTACCGTCACCCGTCTTTTTTAGTTAGCTTTATAAGGCTAACTAACGAAAACATCACGACCTAACCTAACCAATCGTTAGGTTAACTGTACGCCCTTGACGATTGGTTAGGTTAGGTCGTGATATTTTCGTTAAAACTAACGAAACTATCACGACTTAACCTAACTTAAGTTTCGTAAAAATCTGCAGCAGTCCACCAAACCGAAAAGATCTCCATTACAACGTACATTCAATATATACGGTATATATATATATATATATATAAATTTCATTATACTAGATTGTAGTAGGTTAGGTGGTCGTTTTAGACTGGTTAGGTATTTCCCATGTGACCAATTTCACCCAATAAGAATATTGGTAACAAATTTCGACTTTGTCGAAAAAAAACAGGGTGTCCACAAAATAGTCGTACAAATTCCATTTCTGAAAAGAGCGCTCTGCATATAAGATTTCAAAAGACATTATTTTAATAAATAAATCTTCATTCGCATACCTTTTTCTCCATACGAACTCGCATAAACAGTAATTTTTGTTGTTGTTATTAATGTTTATTTGTTGCCTGCTTAGACCTAGTTTAGTCTGAATATTATTGTTATAGTGTGAACATGTGATAATGCAGTGCTGTGATCTATCTACTCACGAGTTGTCCCCGACTTAACCTAACCAATCGTCAAGGGCGTACAGTTGACCTAACCGGGCATTCAGTTGCCCGGTTAGGTCAATGAAAGGTATGAAAATGAAGATTTATTTATTAAAATATTGTCTTTTGAAATCTTACATGCGGAGCGCTGTTTTCAGAAATGCGGAGGAAAAGGAATAAGTGCCGAAATTTCAGCCCATGCGGGTTATTTAGTATGTATAACCCATTTATTCATGCCTAAACAATCAGCCCATTTAGCGAGTTATATTCATGTTGCAACAGACATACAACAAAAGTATACCTATACATATTTCAATTTACTACCTTTTTGTTCACGAATATTTATTGTTATTGAAAAGTAATTATTTTAGTAAAATCGTCATTTACATTACAAACATTTTGGGTTCCTTTCCCTACGGTTAAACTAAACTAAACTTATCTAAACTTCTAGAATTATTTGTAGAGAAATTGCATTTTGGTACAATATATATTATTATTATTATTATTATTATTTCTTTTGGGACTCGAGGGTACCACTGTGACTGAGAGGGTTAAGTAGTTTCCTGATTCGGGCTACGCCGTGGCCATGATGCGATACCGCTTCGCATCAGTTAGCAAAGTTAACCGACATATTGGTCTGGTGGTAGGTGAATGGGGACCGTCCTCCGCGTCCAGATTATGTGGCGACCCATGGTTCGGATCTCGCGTAAATTGTAGATCCCCCTCAGTCGTACGACCGCATAAAAAGAAAAGGTTTCCCGATTCATCCGGAAAATAATGATTTGTTAGACTGTCCAATTACCAGCTCATAGTTACAAGGAGGCGAACGATAAATCCTTTACTATTTTTTACGCAAGTTTTATTATCCAAAACACTGAAAAATACTAATAATACTTCATACATTTATGCACAGAAAAAAAAATATAAAAACTAACGGAATATTTTAACTTAAAATATAAAAAAAATTCAGGTTCTTAATTATTATACAATATTCGTAAGGAAACCAATAAATACACAAAGTTTACTTAGTAACAGATCAAAAGAGAAGTAGTAATAGGATGATGATGAAAAATCATGGCAGTAATAAATCCGCTTAGCCGCAGGTAATCTTACTTGGCCTTGTATTACACTACAGATCACAAGGAACTCTTCTTGGAAAATGAAAGCCATTATAGTCTGAATAAGTGTGTGTGTGTGTGTGTGTGTGTGTGTGTGTGTGTGTGTGTGTATATATATAATAATAATTGTATCTTTATAGTTTTATACAGTATAATTTTTTAGTTTTATATTGTATCATTTTGTTATTTTTAGTTTTTACTGAGAAAGTACTTATTATTTTTCTTAAAATGTTGTATTTTTCTTAAAAACCTTATTATTTCTCTTAAAATGCTGTAATTGATTTATTTCCTTCAATAAAAGAGAATAAACTAAAAAGGGCGTTATTTTTTGCCGCACCCGATATATATATATATATATTATAATATATATATATATATATATATATATATATAGATAGATAGATAGATAGATAGATAGATATAGTGTGTGTGTGTGTGTGTGATATAACTGAAAATGGTTCCCTGAGAAACTTTTATGTTACACACAGATCGTGCATGGAACAAGGAACTCTTCTGTGAAAATTAAATCCACTATAGTACGAATAAGTAATGGTAAATGACAAATACTATAATTTTCTTTTTCATGATGGAAGGCCCAACGTGGGCAACGGGTTACTCGCAAAGAGTCGTATAGTGAGGTTCTGAATATATTAGACTAGGTGTAGCTGTAACCCTACATCCTGTCCCAAAGCTGGATCCTATCTGCTTGGCAGATAGCTGGTGAGGGAAGCTATATTTTGGAACCTTTTTGTGAGTAATCCGTTGCCCACGTTGGGCCTTCCATCATGAAAAGAAAAATTATAGTATTTGTCATTTACCATTACTTATTCGGACTATTATGGATTTAATTTCCCAGAAGTGTTTCTTTTTCTATTCAGTGTATATATATATATATATATATGAAAATTATTTCACGAAAGTAACACGTGAAGAATATTTATGATGAATAAAACCACGAAGGAAAGGAAACACAAAATGGTGCTCAAGCATATATATGTGTGTGTGGTGTGTGTGTGTGTGTGTGTGTGTGTGTGTGTGTGTAAAAAAATAAGATAATACTGAAAATTTAAAAACTCAACAGGAACTCTCAACTGATTAGAAAAATAATCAGACCATTAAAAAAGATGCCGAATGCCCTGTCCTCCAACTGGTCAGCTATTAATTTATATATATATATTATATATATATAATATATATATATATATATATACAGTACTGGCCAAATTATTAGGAATTTTTTTTAAATTTCATTTTTTGGTATAAAATGTTAAATTAAACCAATTTTAAACGTTGAAAAGTTATTTATTTCTACCACAAGAATACATGGTCATTATTTAGCAATAGTTTAGTACTTAGTTTGACCCACCTTAGCTGCCATAATGGCTGCGACACGCTTCGGCATGCCATGAATCAATTTTTTGCATAATTCTTTAGTCGAACGAAGCGTGTTTGTTCGTCAGTTTTCGTTTGGTTGTCGTGCGATGCGGGTGTGTTTCTCTTTCTTTTACGTGTCATTGTAACTACCGTTTAATTTAAATAGTGTATTTACCCAATTTCGGCAATTATTTGTTACAGTTTTTAAGTGAATTTGAAAATGGGGCGAAAGAATGACTTGAGTCCACGGAAAAATTGGGCAAATACAGGTTTTATTAACTTCTTCTACATTTAAACAAAAGGAAATCGCTGCCAAACTCCATGTTTCACCACAGTCAGTACTTCGTATTAAGAAAAAAATGGTATTTGGAGAAATGTAGGCCCCAAAAGGGTTGGAAGATGCGGCAGAAAAAGGGTAACGACTCCAAGAACTGATAGACAGATTGCAATTTTGTCTCTTAGAAATAGAAGAGCTACTTGCAAAAAACATTTCCAGTAGTCTAGCGGCTGATGGCATCAATATTAGTCGTAGAAGTCAACAGGAGGCTTCTAACTGCCGGCTTCAAAGCCTACCGCCCAAGGAAGAAGCCCAGGCTCACTGAGGCTATGAAGAAGGCACGTTTTGCATGGGCAAAGGAACACATTAACTGGACTAGTGAGGATTGGGAACAGGTAAGAATAATATTTAACTGTTTAGTTGGGTATTTAACATTAAATAGAATGTTAATACAGTAAATACAGTATGCATAGAAGTGTATTTACAGTACGTGATAAAACTGCAGTAAAAATATCTGTAAAGCAGCAAGTCATACTGTACTTCGTTTTAGCTGTACTTCATACGCTATGCACTGACTCTTTCACAGGGCTTTCTTTGATTGCAGGTGGTGTTCTCCGATGAGTCAACGATTGCCGTGCTTGACGATCGTGTTCAAAGTGTAAGAAGGAGGCCTGGAGAAGAATTTTTGCCTGAGTGTCTGATGAAAACGGTGAAATTTCCACAAAAGATCATGGTTTGGGGAGCAATTTCTGTGCATGGAACTAGTCGTTGAGCATTGTTGAGGGGAATATGAACCAAGTCAAGTATATAGAAGTACTAAGAGGACGTCTACTGCCTCAAATAAGGGAATGGTATGGTAATAGACGTTGGATTTTTCAACAAGACTCAGCCCCATGCCACACGGCAAAGTCGGTTAAAAAATGGTGTCATGAAAATAGTGTTCGGTTGCTCCCATGGGCTGGAAATTCTCCAGACATGAACCCAATCGAAAGTTTATGGTGTATTTAAAGGACGTAATCCATGAAACGCCGATAACAACAAAACACCAACTCATAGAGCGACTTATTCAAGTCTGGTTTCACTCTAAACGTATTAAGGAATTATGCAAAAAATTGATTCATGGCATGCCGAAGCGTGTCGAGGCCCTTAAGGCAGCTAAGGGAGGTCAAACTAAGTACTAAACTATTGCTAAATAATGACCATGTATTCTTGTGTAGAAATAAATAACTTTTCAACGTTTAAAATTGGTTTAATTTAACATTTTATACCAAAAAATGAAATTTAAAAAAAATTCCTAATAATTTGGCCAGTACTGTATATATAATATATATTATATATATATATATATATATATATATATATATAATCACAGAAAATGGCGTACGACACCTGTCTTATCTTGAGGATCATCTTTTAAGTATTAAGCTCTTCATGCAAAGAATATTTCGTCTAATAAACTTTAGACGTTATGTGCGAAGTTTGGCCTATCAAAAGCGCATGACGAGCGGAATACATTAGATATAACTTTCAGTTCGTCAAAAGAGGTAATAATGTATAATGTATAGCTCATATGGGAAAAAAAAAAAGTTGTTCAAATTGTAACAGAGAAGATAGTGGGTGCAATACAGACATCTTTAATTCATTAAGGAAAGAGAGGGAAAGGGGAAAAAAAAAGAGAGGGGGGGGGAAAGGGAGAAAAAGGGAAAAAGATTTCGCTGGCGATCCCTGAAGAAAAGCGAGAGATGTGATGTGATTTTTTTGGGGTTATTTAACCTCTTTCGTAACGACAAAGGTCATATGACGCTGGAAGACCTACATCTTTACTACGTGGGATCCGAACCACTAATCACTATATCATCTGGACGCGGAGGAAGCCCAGACTCAATGAGCGAGAGAGGGTTAAGAAAGAGCTACACCGGGGACTTCGATATACATGGACTCGACACGCGATTTTAGGGTGGGCCATAGGAGGCCTAGGGTTCAAAATCGAAAGATTACAAATAAGTTAAAAAATGTGTTATAATGGACTCCTACCATGTTTTTAACCATACCTAAGAGCAAAAAAAAACATTCTAGCCACTCAACATTGCTTAAGGGGGGGGGGGGTATCGAAGTACCCGGACACACCTATGTCAATATTATTATTTTGAACTATATTGCAAAAACGAAACATTTTAACAAAAAAACAATTTAAGATCAATAATTTTAATAAAAAATGCAACTTACATTTGTAATTACATTTCATCAGATTGCAATTTAGCAATCTTTTTTTACACTTGGTGATTGTTTATCATCCTTAGTAGCTGGCTTTCTTTTCCGTTCTGCATGAATTTGGCTGTTCACCTCACTAACATAATTTTTTGCACCAATATTAAATATTGTTTGGGAAACTTTTTTTAAAACACTTTTTGAAGTTATGACCATTGTCACATTTAATATTACTTAATGTTTCTGTGTTTTCATTTTCTGTCATCTTTTCAACAAAAATTTTAACAAAAACTGCTCTAGGATTTTCGAATCCTAAGATTTGTGATCTCAAAGAATTATCTTTGAAGATGAGCGGATAAAGCTCATAGGCATGAACTGCTGTTACAAACACTATGTCAGAAGGATTACATAAACCACCACGGTTTATTGCATTCAAGAAACTTTCTTTTTTAGTTGTATCACTTTCACTCACTCCTGTTGGAATCTCAATATTTACTGTAGGAATTGTGTCATCTTTGACAAGAAGTTGACAGCAAGAAGAACATTTTAGTGTCTTTTTGATTGATCTGGCAATGTACCCAGAAATATAAAATAGAATTGCACTGTCGTCAGGTGAAACACTTTCTAATTCAATTTGAAACTCAATGCTTTCAAGAAGTACCATAGCATCAGTACCTATTTGCTGTTCCTTAGCACAATTGCTCCCTTCAAACACATCTTTTATTTCTGACATACCGAAGTTGGAGAATTTTATTAAACTTTTGAGTCTTATTGTTTTTTCCGCCTCAAGCAATTGTCTTACACTGGCATAATAATTAGCACCTTTTAGTTGTCGGTACCAACCAAAACGTCTTTCAATGCAATCTGAATACACATATAAATACACTACAATATAAATACACATACACACACACACACATATGTTAAACATATGTCGATATGTTTATGTACCATAATTAGACATGTTTTACCCATTTTTGCAAAGTATTCACATTTTGGGCCAAACGAGGCTAGGCCTCCTCTGGCCCGCCACTCTGAGCCAAAGTGTCTGCGTGCGCAGTCCATGTATATCGAAGTCCCCGGCTATACCCATTTGGTCGAAGAGTCATTTTAACAACACTCCAATGAACTAACTTAATCTAACCTAGTCTAGCCTCTCCTAATATAACTTAACTTAATGTAACCCAAACTAACTTGTTGATTAATATCATGTCGAAAGAATGACGTCAGTCCGTTTCAGAGCGTATGATAGTTCACGCATGTTTCTCTTGCTCTTAAGATGAAAAGAGGATAAAAATAAATCAACTCTGTATGCGAATGACGTCATAGCTGGATGAAAGTTAATTAAATCGAATGTGTCTGCTCAACAGTACTCCATCCTACTTATTTACGAAACATCAATACAGTAATCTAATTAAATATGAAAAGTAAAAACTCCTACATTGAAATATATATATATATATATATATATATATATATATATATATATGCTTGATGCGCCTCGGTGATGTAGCAGTTAGCGTCGCTGACTACAATCCATCGGCCCCGGGATCGATACCCGGTAACTACAGGCGGCGCGCAGCAAAACCCAGCTGTTCATCCTTCCACACAATAAAGAAATTAGTTGGTAGATAAATGGGTACACTGCGTAGCCTAGTGGTTAAGACGCTGGGCTGCTGCTGGTGCTAAAACTCTGGTAGTTTTTCCTTATAAATTTGTATGCTCCTCCTACAATTTTTATTTTTCTATTTTATTTTTTTATGACCTATATACAGTCTCGAACTTCTTATTTATTTCAGTGTTTCTGAGGATGTCATTAGACGAAAGCGCTTGAGCACCATTCTGTTTCTTTTTTCCTTCGTGGTTATTTTCATCATAAATATTATTCACGTGTTACTTTCGTGAAATAATTTTCACATATATATATATATATATATATATATATATATATATATAAGGGGAGAGGAGGGGCGACAAGCTTGACCTTCGTGAAATGAGGAATCATCGCACAGAACATTTGAAAGGTTGAAAGGCATATATATACTGACGGTCAAAATTGTGGTGTCACAACGGGTAAAATAAAATTATGGTGGTATTAGTTAGAGTGGTAACAGTGTTTGTAGGATACCCATTTTAATGGAAATTATGCTACATTTTTGCTCTACAATAATTTATTATGGCTGTTATGGCGCTAACGTCTTTTCACACAAAAATCCTCCTTTCTGCATTACCACAGTTTGGCATATTTTGGGCATTTTTCTCAGCAATTTTTCCAGATAATCTGGTGTCACATTCCTCCATTCTTCTTGTAGATATTCTCAAAGTTGAGTGGAGTTACCGTAATTTGACCTCGCGAATTTACTTTTCTGTAAAGCTCATCCCACAAAATCTCAATTGGCTTTTGATGTGAGCATTGAGGAGGCAATTTATTATTCTTAATGCTCTAGCTTCACTTCTTCTGTTCAAATATCTTTGGTAAAATAACGCTGTATGTTTGGGGTCAGTATTTTATTGGAAGATGAAGTTATTCCCAATCAAACGATAACCGGAAGGAATGGAATGATGCTGTAGGATACGATGATACCTTTCTTTGTTGAGGTTCCTTCAATTTTCGCTTGGTGCCCAGTCCCATCACTCGGAAAACAGTCGCATACCTTTATATTGCCACCTCCATACTTGACTGTAAATACCATGCACTCTTTCCAGCTCTTTTCACATACTACTGTCTTCTCTTGCTGTCAAATATTTCAAATTTGCTCTCATCTGTCCACAGTACTTGCTTTCAATCTTCTAAGATAAATTTTAGGTATTCTCTCGCTCATTTCAATCGCTTTTGCTTATTGCCACGCTTCAGATAAGGTTTCCTAACAACTACAAAACCATTCAACCCTGCCTCTCTTAGTCGCCTTTGGACAGTTGAACATGATACGCTGTTTTTTATGTTAAATTGTGTTCAGCGGCTGGATTTTCTTACCAATAATCTATCTTCCCTTACTATCGTCTTTCTCTTTCTTCCTCGGCCCTTCTAGCTATTTACCGAGCCTGTTTCCTCATAGTGGGACCAGTGGCATATTAAGGGGGTGCCAAGCCCCAGGGCCCAGCTGTTTTAGGGGCCGATGTTTATAATGATATCAATGGTAAATTTGGAATGCTCAACAATATCTCTCAACTAACTTCAGAGGAAGCATCAAAAGCAACAAAAAATCTGGCTAGTCCATTACCCAAATGATTTTGAGGACAGCTTCCCATTTGAGTTTCGGCATTTTGTACTGTTTGTCAAACAAAACGCTTTAGGTGACACTCACCCATTAGGAGTACTACAGGAAATTCACAAATTGAGGGGTGTTTTCCCAAATGCTTTCATTGCTTATCGCATTTATTTGTGTTTGATGATGTCAAATGCAACTGCGGAGCGTTCTTTTTCTCATTTGAGCATGATTAAAAATGTTAAACGTCAAATGCTAACCTAAAAGAAATTGCAAAGTCTGTCATTGTTATGCATAGAAAAGAATATTTTGCAGAATTTAAATACTGAGCTTGTGATTGGAAAATTTAGTGATATGAAGCAGCTCAAAAAACTTTTGTATACTGGTGGTGGATGATTTTGTGACCAACTTTGGTAGATTAGTAGTGGACTTGTAGTTGTGTAATTGGTTTGGTGTAATTGTAGCAGCTTGGTGTTTGTGTAAAACTTGCATTATTTGATTAGAAATAAATGGTTTTATTAACTGACATGACTCGAAGATTTGTCTTGTTGAGGGACCCAAGAATATTTTGGTTTCAGGCCCAAAATCCTTAATACGGAACTGAATGGGACCTTCAGGTTTCATAAGAAATATATATTGTAGTAATATATATTGTAGCGTCCCTCACAGCAGTCGCTTCATGATTCGCGTAGGACGGCTATGGGACACCTGACCTCTGATCTTTCTGCTATATCTGATCGGGGCAGAGAAAACCTTCAGGCTTTCAATGCCTCAAAAACTCAGTTCCTCCACCTGTCTACTCGTCACAATCTTCCACACGACTATTCCCTTACCTTCAACAACACACAACTCAATCCTTCCTCTTCTCTTAACATGCTTGGCGTTTCCTTTTCTCGTGATCTTTCCTGCAAAGATCACATATACACTCTTTCTAAAACAGCTTCTAAAAGGTCAGGTGCGCTGTACCGCCTCCACGGTTTCTTCACCCCCATTCAGTTGCTGTCTCTGTACAGGGGTCTTGTTCGCCCCTGTATGGAGTAGGCTTCTCATGTGTTGGGTGGTTCAACCCGCACATCCGTACTTGACCGGGTGGAATCAAAGGCTTTTCGTCTCATCATTTCCCCGCCTCTTACTGACTGTCTTCAGTCTCTCTCTCTTCACCGCAATGTTGGCTCACTCTCTCTTTACTATCGCTATCATAACGGACATTGCTCTTCTGAACTCCCTAGCTGCATGCCTCCTCCTTTAAGGAGAGCACGCAGTACCAGACTTTCTACACTTTCTCATTCCTTTTCTGTCTAACTATCTAATGCAAGGGTTAATCGGTATTTTCAGTCTTTCATCTACTCAACCGGTCAACTCGGAACAATCTTCCTCAATCCATCTTTCCTCCTGTCTATGACCTCCCATCTTTCAAACGCAGAGTGTCTAGGCGTCTCGAAAACCTCGGACCTTGATTTTGGCTCTCTTCTCCTTCTATGGGAGCGGCGCTTTTGCGGGCATTTGCCCTTGGCCTCTCCTTCCTGCATGAAAAAAAAATGTCAGAAAAGGAACCCAAAATGTTTGTACTTTAAATGCGTATTTACTAAAATAGTTGGTTTTGAATAACAATAAATCCTATACTTTTTGGTTTAACCCTTTCACTACTGAGTATATATATATATATTATATATATATATATATATATATATATATATATACAGAGTGTCCCAAAACAACGTATACATTTTTTAAAAATTTATAACAGGAGAACCCACTAACAGATTCAGATGATTTTTATTTCTTTTTATAGCCTATAGCCTAAGGAGATACAAAAGCGAAATTGTTAACAGCCTTGGCTAGCCTAAGGAGATACAAAATCGAAATTAGTAATAGCCTTGCCTGCCTACAGTAGACATGGAAAATGGAAGTGTGCGCTTATCATTTGAGCAACGAAAATGGATACTAAAGTCCTATTTTAAAGTTGAGAAGATATCAAAGGTTCAACAACAGTGGAGAGACAATTTTGGAACTAATCCTCCAACTCGACTTACCATTTCACGTATCTGTGAGAAATTTGAAGTATACGGTACTGTGCATGATGTGTACAAGCAAGCGACTGGGCGTCCAAAGACATCAACAGATGCTAACACTTCTGATGAAGTGCTACAGGTATTCAACCGATCACCAAGAAAATCTGAGAGAGACAATGTGCTCGTGAAACAGGGAAAAGTAAGACAAGTGTCCACAGAATTCTGAAGAATGCTAAATGGAAATCTTACATCCCGAGATCATTACATACCTTGAATGAGGATGATCCGGATCGCAGAATCCAGTTTTGCGAATGGTTTCGAGTAAAAAAAACAGAAGATGGCCAATTTGCGGACAAAATTGTGTGGTCTGATGTGGCTACATTTAAGTTGAATGGTAATTAATCGTCATAATTGCACATACTGGTCACAAGAAAATCCACACATTTATGTGGAACGACATGTAAATTTACCGGGTATAACTGTCTGGTGTGGTTTTTCTTCCAAAGGTTTGGTTGGTCCATTCTTTTTCGATGGTACAGTTACCGGCCATAGCTACCTCAACATGCTTCGGGGAAAAGGTTTTCCTGCAATTCGACAGTTATACGGAGATGGACATTTACTTTCAACAAGATGGAGCACCTCCTCATTACCATCAGGATGTCAGGAACTACCTTGATGAAACATTTCATTATCGGTGGATCGGACGACGAGGTAGTATCGAGTATCCACTACGTTCACCAGATTTGAACCCACTTGACTTTTTTTTATGGGGTCATTTGAAAAATGAAGTATACAGTAGAAGACCTACATCACTTGAATAACTACAGAGCACAGTTGAAGAAGCGTGTAGAAATATCCCTACAAACATTTTTGTTGAAGTCTGCCAATCAGTGAATCAAAGAGCGCAGTGGTGCATTGATGTCAATGGTCGACATTTCGAACACTTACGTGTTTAAAACAAATTAAACTATCTATTATTTCGAAGTTGTATATTTTACCTATAAAAAGAAATAAAAATCATCTGAATCCGTTAGTGGGTTCGCCTGTTATAAGTTTTTTAAAAATGTATACGTTGTTTTGGGACACTCTGTGTGTATATATATATATATATATATATATAATATATATATATGATACACACAGACCGTGCATGGAACAAGGAACTCTTCTAGGATAATTAATCCACTATAGTCCGAATAATAATGGTAAATGACAAATACCATAGTTTTTCTTTTTCATGATGCTAGCCCGACGTGGGGCAACGGGTCACTCGCAAAGAGGTCCCAAAAATATAGCTTCCCTCACCAGCTATCTGCAAAGCATATAGGATCCAGCTTTGGGACAAGATCTAGGGTTTAAAGCAGCCTAGCCCAGCTACATTTAGAACCTCAATATAAGCAAAAGACTCGCTGCCTTCACGTCAAATTGAATACATAAAAAAAAAGGGGGTAACTATTATATTTTTAACCAAAAACCAAAACTTAAACCTCAACTGGCAGAATTGAGCGTCCACTTTTCAAGGCACACAACCTGTCCGTTTCAACGCAAGAGACGGCGTGTTTTACGCAGTTTTACAGCAGCACAATCCAAACATTTTTACGAGTTTTACATTTACATTTTGAACAATTATAATGACAATATTTATTCCTTATTCTTTCGTGTCTAAGCTCCACTTCATAAATAATAAAACGGTAAATCGTTTATTTTTAAGTAACATCATTGCGAGTTAATAGACAAATAGATACGAGTATCCTTCGTAACGGCAAAGGTCACGTGACAGAGGAGACCTACAGTTTCACGTAGGATTTGAACCATTTACGAGTCGTTACACCATCCGAACACGGAGGAAGGCAGTCCCTCATTCAGCTATACTAAGCAGACCCAACATCATTTTAAATTGTATATTACTGGTTACGGTATAAACTGGAGCGAAAAGTACATAGGCGTGGTCCAGCGCATTCCGCCTTTGGTCACCGACAGTACAAGAAAAAAGGTGTGTGTGTGTATATATATATATATATATATTATATTAGGGCCCTACGAATCAATTTTTTTTCGAATCGAATCTCGAATCAAATCATCCCAAACAATTCGAATCGAATCTAATCTGAAATCGAATCAACTGTACACATATAAATTATAGGGTATATATACTGAATTAAGTTTCAAATTGAACAGAAAATGGTTTCTTTATTTAGAGTAATAAGCATAAAACGAATTAAATCTTCTTGAGAACAAAGTAAATCGTTCTAGAAAAAAAAATTTAATAAGTATTTGATCATGAGGAGGAACAATGGTATTAAAGTATGATAAAACTGTTATCGCGCAAGAGAGTGGTCTCAGTATATATACATTGGATTATAATCTAAGTAAAAAGAAAAGTGTTTATTTACGAAAGTGTTCTTCAAAACAACATCACTGATGTTGTTTACCAGACTTAATGGAGATTCGAAAATATCGAATCGGAGCCCAAGCTAACGAATCAAATCGAATCCTCTCTCCCGATTCGAAATCAAATCGAATCTTGAGTCTTCGCAGTGCCTTAAATATATATATATATATATATATATATATACACACACACAGTGTATATCTACTGCAACTAGTAGATTACAATTAAGAGCATTTGATATCGTTATTAATGCCATTAACTGTAAAGATAACCTTTATTAACATTTTATTCTGCTTCGTAACTAATTCTTTTTAACTATTTCTCTATTTAGCCACAGCGTTCGTAGCTCAGTGGGTAACATCGTTTCTCTATGGGCCAAGTGAAGAGACTGAGGTCGGGGGTTCGACTTCCGATCATGGTAATAATAATAATAATAATAATAATAATAATACTACTACAGGAGTTAGCCGAATGGGCATATTAGTTGGCCTGAGCTCTGTGCCAGTTTCTGGCCATCCTCACTGATCGTTATATTATTCTCATCTTTAAACTGCTTTCTATATACGATTTCCATAAGCTTAGGATACATACCAAGCTCATAGCGACACGAACGTGCGTGTAGCGACATTAGTAGTGTCGCCACAGTTTGACATTTTTTTTATTGAAAATAAAATGCTAAAATGAAGGCTATATTAGGTTAGGTTAGATTAGATAGATTCCGCTAGATTACTTTGTTTCGCTGGGTTAGGTTAGGTTAATCACATTAAGTTACATTTCGCCATCTACACGGGAGAATAGAAAAATGTCGCGGTTTCATACGGTAACTACAGCCGTGTGTGTGTGTGTGTATACGCAACTGAGCATAGGTGAAGATGAGTGTGTGATAATTCACGGATGTAATGGGGTGATTTTTTTTTTGTGAGGTAACGCTCTTGGTACCTCGGAACCAAACATTTATATAAAAAAACGTAGAAATATTTTTGTCTGAAAAAAAAATATATATATTTGGCCCGATTAGGTTAGGTTAGGTTAGGTTAGTTAACCTTTCGTTAGGTTAGGCTAAATCAGCGAATATATAACTATCACTATTTAATGACTTAGAAACCACCCTTCGAGCCCTCAATTGCGACCGAAATATTTAATCACACCCTTCTCGGTTCGATGGCATCAAGGTTAGGTTAGGTTAAATTAGGTTTGGTTAATTAATTTTTCACAAATTAATCTTAAAAAGTCGGTACCTGCTTATGCGGAGATGCTCATACGTGTATGTGTGTGTGTGTGTGTGTGTGTGTGTGTGTTATTGCTATTATCATTACAGTGTAAACCAAAATATGCTGGAAAATGTAACTTCCGAGTTCCAAAATAATTATTTGTAACAAGAGAATATTTTTTAAGTTACAAATGCATACAATGAAATAACGTGAGGCTGTACATGGATATTCATAATTTATCATATGTTGCTGAACAAAAGCGAGTGAGGATCAAAATCAGACTAGTTGAGATTTTTTTTTAAGGGAAACTTTTGATTCAAACCGTTGATTTAATATATTCAGAATTTATTTATAAATCCGGAGGGTCGAAGCAGCCGTATGTCCAAAACCGCACGCGGTGCAGCTCGGATGTGGGTGATTCTGGATTCTGGCCGTTTGTGCATAGATCTGCGAACTGCGTAATTATATGGAAACCAGTAAATATCGCACCCAAACGGATTCAACCGTGGATGAAACCAATTAAAAGAAAGGTTCGTTACGCAGAGCTTTATTTATAATAATTCAACGGGCGTCATCCGTTAATCTTTACTGGTACGGGTCACGGGTCATGGATCACCGAATGACGTTTAATATCATTTATTAAAACTGGACCTTTTAACCCAAAGGGATACGACGAAAAGTCTGAATGAAATTTCGTGATGGAAGTTCCGCTTAGCCGTAATTACAGAACATTCATTTTCCACACACCCATCACGTACATGCACGAAAAAGCATACAAGCATCAACGTACACACGAAAGATATACACAGAGACTTAGCACGCGTTAGGTGTCTTTGTGTGTGAGTAAAAGTATGCATACATTCACAAAGATACAAGTACAATGGACATATATTTACCCTAAAAGCATAATACGTTACGTAGGCGAGACATTTAATCTTAAAGCTTAATAAAATAAAATTTCTCTCTCTCTCTCTCTCTCTCTCTCTATATATATATATATATATATTTTGCGGTTGAAAATTTTGGGTCTAAGACTTTTGTATAAAAAATGAAACTACACTAACATAGCATTAAGAAATCGGTCCCGCAGCGTTTTGCTCGCCCATAATGGTCCTTTAATTATACCTCCATTTATCGACTTAAGATATGAAGAAAGAAAAAGGTTCTTCGACCCACAATCCCAAATCCCAAAAGGACTCCTCCATACGGAAGGCTCAGGAAGGTCCAATTTATTCTTAGACCTCTACTCTTAATGACTGGCAAATACTTTATTACCAAATGTCATTAAGGGAATTGCCAAATGTGTGTAATAATAGTCATAGACTACGATTATCATCATTCTTTTTTTTTTTAGAGTTTTGAGTGTTATTCGTTCGTAAAAGTGAAGTACAAAGGAAATAAGTCTATAAGAAAATTGGTCACAGTCACGCTATACGAGTGATAAATGATTTTAATGGTTTCGAAGTACGTGATATCTATATAATTATTCGCAGAATTTCTCTTTTTTTTAAATAAGTTTTTCTTTGTGAAGAGTACATTCCGAAATAATAAAAAAAATAAGTTCACTATATAGCTTAATACTCTCCGTCGTATGAGCTCAAATGTTGTGAAGGAAGTTTGACAACTGCATATAGCATAAAGCATAGCATATAACGGAGCATACGTAAGCATATAGCGTAATATTTGGGTACGAAACTGGTTCGTACATAGCATATAACGAAAGAGAGAATATGTATATCATTCCGTTTCTTCAAAATCTGAGAGACGAGTGAGATAAATATTGACTCAGAATATATCGGGATACGAGTACAGTATAACTCAAAATGATTTTGGACAAAAAGAGGATTATGTACTGAAATACGATTCCTACGAACCGTAGATTTTTCCGAGTAAAATCTGGTAGCCTTAAAAATTAAACAAAATTAAATTGGATATTTCGGCTTCCAAAAAGTTTAGAGTTTTAAAAACTCCAAATCCTTTTCATTTCAAGGCATTAATATTTTTTATGTATATTAATTCAATATTTATAATGCAATTACCGTCACTAATTCGACTATTTACAGTTGTTTTTTGGATATAGGGAAAGTATATGATAGAGGGAATCACAATATTCTATTTGAAGTATTAAAAGACGGGAATGTTCCATCATATTTTTTAAAATTTATTGAAATTTTGGTACACACACGAAACTTTTACTGTTAGATGAGATAATTAATGTATTGTCCGAATATTTTGGTTGTTCATGCGGAGTTGGACGAGACCGAGACCATACGCAATTTTTCTACATATTCAATATTGTGTAATGCCTAATTCCTAAGCTCTGTATTTCGCATTTAGGAATAAAGATTCTAAAGAGGTGTCGAGTGACAATTGCAAAATTTACTCACAAGTTATTCACAAATTCATAGTTTGTGACATCTTTCGGCAGTTAAGTGCCTACTTAAAGCAAAATAAGTGTTCGTTGCATTTGAGGACCATCACAGTGATGTAGTCGAGACCATCATGATCGAGACTGAGACCAGAAAAAAAGGTCTTGAGACCGGTCTCGAGTCCTACATCACTGATGTATACTCATAGTTTAATTACTTCTCTTAATGAAGCAAGAGTGAGATGCTGTATAGATAACATGAGAATAACTAATTTGGTCCATATAAACCGATGATACGGTGTTAATAAGCCCTTCGGTTAAAGGTCTGGATTATCTTATAAAAATGTGCCACTTATATTCACAAACCATGACATTAATTTTAATGTTACTAAAACTAAGATTATGCAATTCCATCCTAAAAGCTCAAACCAAAACAGCTATTATTATTATTTCCAAAATCAGAGACGAACCAATAAAACAGGTACGAGAATTAAGTATCTGGGCCAAACTTTCACCAACCTCTTGAATGACGACTCGGACATAAGGAAACAATTTGAAGTTACTGTTTTTAAGGCAAACATCATTATAAGGAACTTCAAATTCTGTAGAAGTAAACACGCTCTTTTTCGTACTTTCCGCGCTAATAATTATGGGTAGCAACTCTGGGTTAATTATAACAAAGGCTCCTGCCGAACCCTCAGTTTGCAAACTTTCCAACAAATCCTATAAACTGCTGCGTAAGTTATCTCCAAGATGCTCAACTTCTCAAACGTCCGGAACGTCCCGAGCCTCCCCGAGGTAACAGACGCGCTCAATAAAGTCTAATGCGAAGAATTGAAAACTCAGACAATCCAATTGTTCAGTTATTCATCAGTCCTGCTTTATGTCTTACAGACTGTGGACATCTTATTATGAAAGCATTTGTCTGTAGCTTCACTTAACTCCCGCATTAGCCATTCCATGACGTGTAATTTTTATTTTTATAAAGCTGTTATTACTAATGTAATTTTTAGGTGGGGGCTCTGTCTCCGCTAATAAACATTACTGTTGTTATTATCATTATCATATACTGTATATGTTGGCATTGTCACTACGTTTACTTTTAGTCAAAATTTTTATTTTTTTTTTCAAATTATTATTGTTTGATTTATTTTATCGTTTATTACCTTCAAGAATATTGTACTATTTTAGGGGATTTATATCCTGCCAATAAAGCTTTTCATTATCATTACCATTAATAATAATAATAATTTGTTAAAGAAATAAATGCATTTTATTTTTAAGAACGTACAGTTTGCTTCCTAAACAAATTACGAACAAAGACAGTTGAAAGTTATGCCTTCAGTATATTTTAGAGCTAACTTTCACTTGACAATGACGTCTCCTAAACACGAAACGGCTCAATTCGGAATGGAGCCAAGAAGTGATGAAAATAAAAGTTAGTTTAAGGAACTGAGAAACATCTTTATGACCTTACAGTGTTATGACGATTCTGAGAAAAGCACTGCGCAGGATGAACGCTTTTCCTATAATAGAAAACCTAGCCAAGTATTGATATTTGGAGGGAGCAAAAGGTCAAGGGAAATACTAGCGAAGATAAGATATAATTCACTCGCTCTTTACTTCCAAATTTCGTAAGTTAATTGGGCAATGATAGACGCCAATATTAATCAAAATGAAATTCATGTGTCCGGAATATATACTGTGTATATACTGTGTGTGTGTGTGTGTGTGTGTGTGTGTGTGTGTGTGTGTGTGTGTGTGTGTATATATAGGTGCTACAATAGCGTGCGGTCCACAAAGATATCTTTAGTCTATAAAAGAATTTGCATTGAAGTGATCTGACCTGACTTGAATTTGTGCTGACCTGACCTGAAATGACTTTACTTTATCTTTGGAGACGAATGTGAGGTCAAGGCAGACTATAAAAGGGGGAATCATGAAGACAAATATTAGTTCAATTACATTAAAACAAAAAATTTAAAGGACAAATAAAACAATTCATTCTATGGGATATAATGCCCGGTTAGGTTAATTGAATGCCCGATTAGGTCAACTGTAAGCCCTTGACAATTGGTTGGGTTAAGTTGTGATATTTTCGTTAGTTTTAACAAAAATATCACAACTTAACCTAACCAATCGTCAAGGGGATACAGTTGACCTAACCGGGCATTTAATTAACCTAAGTGGACATTATATCCCATAGAATATAATTGTTTGTTTTATTTGTCTTTCAATTTTTTGTTTTAATGTAAATGAATTTGTAAATATGTTGTAGACCGCACGCTATAGTAGCACCTATATATATATATATATATATAACACACAGACCGTGCATGGACCAAGGAACTCTTCTGGGATAATTAAATCCACTATAGTCCGAATAAGTAATGGTAAATGACAAATACCATAGTTTTTCTTTTTCATGATGCTAGCCCGACGTGGGCAACGGGTCACTCCCAGAAGAGTTCCTTCTTCCATTCACGGTCTGTGTGTATCATAAAAAACCTCATGGGACCATTCTGAGTTCATTCCCATCTTGAAACGGACATGGTATGTGCCTTGAAAAGTGGACGCTCAATTCTGCCAGTTGAGGGTTAAGGTTTGGTTTTTGGCTAAAAATATAATACTTACCCCCTTTTTCTTTGATGTATTCAATCTGACGTGAAGGCAGCGAGTCTTTTGCTTATAGTGAGGTTCTAAATGTTGCAGGGCTAGGCTGCTTTAAACCCTAGATCGATGTCCCAAAGCTGGATCCTGTCTGCTTTGCAGATAGCTGGTGAGGGAAACTATATTTATGGGACCTCTTTGCGAATGAGCCGTTGCCCACGTCGGGCTAGCATCATGAAAAGAAAAACTACGGTATTTGTCATTTACCATTACTTATTCGGACTATAGTGGATTTAATTATCCCAGAAGAGTTCCTTGTTCCATGCACGGTCTGTGTGTATCATAAAAAACCTCAGGGGACCATTCTGAGTTCATTCCCAAATATATATATATATATATATATACACCTCGTCATTCCCTGACGGGGTGTACTTCTGAATGCACGAAAGGCCTTGGAATCATTTTTCCTTTTCCTTGTGGGTTTACATATTATATATATATATATATATATAATGTAAACCCACAAGGAAAAGGAAAAATGATTCCAAGGCCTTTCGTGCATTCAGAAGTACACCCCGTCAGGGAATGACGAGGTGTACTTCTGAATACACGAAAGGCCTTGGCATCATTTTTCCTTTTCCTTGTGGATTTACATCATTCATTCATTTCACGTGTTTAATTGTGAAATTCATCCCATATATATATATTATATATATATATATATATGAGAGAGAGAGAGAGAGAAAAGACGCAATTATACGCAAGTTATATTACATTTACATAAAACTCCATTTGCAGTTTTCAGTACGAGCATCAAAATGGAATCCAAATTTTACCGATTTTAGTGATTAAAATTACTTTGTAAATTAACTTAGTCTCGGCTAAAGCGAAAAGAATACTTAAAAACAGAATAAAATTTGCATCATTTGCTGTCATAATTTTAATTGCAGCTGTGTCCACACAATTTCATACATACGTGTGCGAATTTTTTTTTTTTTTGGTAGAAAGGAGGGACAAAGGGCGGTGTACACAAAAATGCCCCCCCCCCCCTCTTATAAAAAGAGAGAGACAAAATCAAGGTCTTGGAGGCTCCCAATGCTAAATACGGGGTGTCAGGAAATGATTGCCCGTCCGCCCCCCCCCCCCTGTAGAGCAAAAACTAGGAGAGATAGAAAAAACCGGCGAGACCACTTGAAGAGCGTTAAAATCTGAATAAAAACCATTATATTCTATTCCTGTGATTTTAATTCTTACCATTTTTTTCCCCACAGAAACCATGGCATCATCTATTTTGAACGATTCAGAGAAAAAGCGAGTTCTTGACCGCATTCGAGCTGTCACATTTCGTGAAGCAAAGGAAGCTGGTGCAACTTTCATAACTCGACACTGGGTGGCTGAGAGATTAAAAAGATCAGAAGACTTTGTCAAAAGGAATTGGAATAAGAATCCTGAAGATTGTGAAACAGAATTTCGAGGAGGAAGACCGGAGAAATTATCTCAAGAATCGAAAGACATTGTGCTTGCTGCATCACGGCGCCGAAAGAAGAGCTGCTCTGAGGTAGCGAAAGAGATACTTATCCGTCGTGGTAAGATAGTCAATCGGCAACTTGTGCATCAATTTCGAGTTCGCCAAGGCTTGAGTGCTTGGCATGAAATAGCTAAGCCACGGAAGAGTGATCTTAATATTGAAGATCGGCTATGGTTTTGTGATTATCTTGAGGAATGGACGGAAGACGATTTCCTTCACTTGGTTGTCAGCGATGAATTCTTCGTTTATGTCTCCAGAAAACCAAATTTTCAGAATGATCGGGTTTGGGCAACAACTCCTGATGAAGTCCCAGACGACCAGAAGTATCGAGAAATAGTAAAAAATCCAGCATGTGTGGGTGTTTTCATTATGTTCTCTATTCGGAAGCTCATCTGGGTTATCAAACCAAGAGGAACCAGTTGGGATGGGCCTTATTTTCGAAATGTAATTTTAGCCCAACATGTAATTCCGTTTTTGAAGGACCCCGAGTGTGTTTTGGATGTTGAACAGGCAACCTTTCTTCACGACAAAGCCCCCTGTATGAAAGCACTTGCGACTCAACAACTGCTTAAGGACAATAACATTGATTTTTCGGAAATAATGAATGGCCTGGCAATTCTCCCGATCTTAATGTCTGTGAACATGTCGGATCCATCATGAAGGATCGGGTGGAGTCCTTAATGCTGGAACAACCCATTCAGAATCGGTATTCAACAGAAATTATGATGCAAAGATCAACGAAGTCCTTGAAGAAATGAGTCATGATACCGATCTCTTTGAGACACTTCTGGGATCATACCCCCGTCGATTAATGGCCGTCAGAGCTGCAAATGGGGGCAACACCCGATATTAAAACAAGTGTTTTTTTTCAAAATTAAACGCTCTTTCGCGTGGTTTCGTCTGTTTTTTTCTATTCCTTTCAGTTTCTTCTGTACAGGGGGGGGGGCAATCATTTCCTGACACCCTTTACTATACAGTATGTGTATACAACAGCTATTCAACTAAACACATTCTGCATGAGAGTGATTATATAGTATATACTATATATGTATATATAATGTGTGTGGTGGGGAGTAGGTGTGTGTGGTGGAGGCTAGGTGGGTGTGTGGGATTGGGTATGTATATGGGAATACATGTGTACAGTGTAGGCCCTTATTTGTAAATAGCTGGAAATCTATGCAATTTAAAAAATATGAGAGAGTCAAGACCAAATTAAGAGACTCACCTCCGTTTTAAAATGAGATTTCATTTATGAAAACCGAAAATTAAGTTGATGTTAAAAATGTGAAACAAAAGAAAAAAGGACTATCCTGGTGCAAAGAAAGATCACATATTAGAACATAACCCCCATTCTACAAGTTTCAATTTGCAGGCCTGTGTAATTACAGAAAAATGCAAGAGGTTTGTCAACTCGATGCCAAGTCGATTGGAGGCCATAATTAGGGCTAAGGGTAGAGCAACTAAATACTAAGACGCACAGTTAAAAGTCTTTGATAAAGGTTTAATATATTATATATTGGCAGTACTATTAGTATGGTGACATTTACGACGGACGAGGGAGGCGGGGGTAATGGGAGATGGGATTGATAACATCTTAAAAATAAATTTATTTTTATATATATATATATAATATATATATATATATGTGTGTGTGTGTGTGTGTGTGTGTGTGTGTGTGTGGACATACTATGAAATTTAGCGGCCACTATTTTAAAAGATAAAAAGTAAAAGAAATGTGTATATATACAGAGATTTCGGTAGCCCGTAGGTACGGGTCCCTGACGTATGAATTTAGCTCCGGACGCACAAGCTTAGCACCCTTTGCGTCCAATGGGACGCAGACTCTTACGTGGATCATATATGTCCACATGTAACATCTGCTAGTCTACAACTCGTATACATATCCGTATTAAAATTCTTAAGTGTGTTGTTTAAGACGTAAAATATCGTATAATTACAAAGTTTGAAGAACCTATACCAGCGCGTAGCTAGCACGACGACGGTGCCATTCCCGGTCCCGCGCGACCTTTATGAAGAGGTCCTGTAGGAGTCCCATTAATTAATAAAGTAGCTCGCCTAACAACACATTTCGACAACACTTCATTCCGTATTAGAGGGAAAATTAATAAAGTGGCTAACTCGCCCGTTAGCCCGCCCAACAACACATCACAACACATCATTCAGTATTAAAGGGAAAAATAAGAAACAAAGTGTCTTAAGACTTGTCATTTGAGTCAGACTCTTGGTTTTTCAAGTTGACTCCCTGGGACTCTTTGAAATCAAGGTGGGACCCCTGAAAATTTTTGGCCAGGAGCCCCAGACTCTTGATATTTTTTGGCTATCAAAATCTGTGTGTGTGTGTGTGTGTGTGTGTGTGTGTGTGTGTGTGTGTGTGTCAATCTGCAAAACCAGTCATTTCACGTAATGCCTAAAAATTTCAGGAATTTCGCGTAATTCGATTGACCCTTAAATATAGGTAATACGCATTACTAATCAAACTTAACCAACTTAATCTAACCTACCCTAACCACTCTAACCTAACCTTCACGAAGTTGTTAATCGCTTTATGGACTTCAGCGGCCATCATTTTAAAAGATAACCATCCTGGTTGGCCAATAGAGTACGCTGTCCAGGGCTATGAATGTATAGTGACCACCGGTGAATGACACCAAACGCTTCTATAGCCCGTTGAAGGACGGGGGCACCACGGCCGCAGCTGCAAGTTTTCTTTAGTTACTAACCTAACCTAACCTAAACTGAAAAAAAATAAATAAATACGAGGGCCACTCAATATATTTTGCCCCACCTTTTTTTTTCTTTCCAAGTGTCATTTAAGTTCCAGAAATTTTGTACACAAGTAGTTACATACCTTTTTCACAAGTTTTTATTTTTCCACATAGTCTCCATCCTTTTCTACGGCTTTCCTCCACCTCGAAACAAGGGCCTTCATTCCTTGCTGGTAAAAGTCCGCTGGGTTCCGCTGGAGCCACCTCTTAACCTCCTCAACAACCTCATCGTCACTCTGAAACTTTCTTCCACGAATAGCATCCTTCATTGGCCCAAACAAATGGAAGTCTGAAGGTGCCAGATCCAGGCTGTATGGAGGGTGGGGCAACACAGTCAAGCGCATTTTTGTGATGGCCTCTTTTGTTTGCAAAGTGTTGTGTGGTCTTGCGTTATCGTGCAAAAGAAGGACGTCTTCCAGTTTTCTCTCCGGTCGAACTCGCTTTATACGTCTCTGAAGTCTCTGTAGGATAGCAATATATGTCTCTGAGTTGATTGTTTGTCCTTTCTTCATAATGTCCACCAGAATCACCCCTTTCATGTCCCAGAAGATGGTGGCCATAACCTTTCCTGCAGAGGGAGCCATTTTGAACTTTTTCTTACGTGGGGAGTCTGCGTGATGCCACTCCATGGATTGGCGTTTTGTTTCAGGTTCAGAGTGGTGTACCGAAGTCTCATCCCCAGTCACAATTCATCATCCCCTTCTATCTCGTATCGAACCAACGACTCAGAAGCAATTTCTTCTGTTTGGGCTTTGTGATCTTCAGTCAGTTCGCGAGGAACAAACTGTGAACACACTTTTGAGTATCACAGTTGCTGAATTATCGTATTCACACTTCCTTCACTAATCCCTAGCTCCCTCTCTCCGATGATCTCTCACGTTTAGACCAGCGTCCAACTGTGCTTCGATGAACAGCATCATCTCCGTAAACGTTTTGTAGACGTTTGTGAATATTTCCAACTTTTCCTTCTCTGCGGTTAAGAACTCGATAACAGCTCTCTGTTTACGACGCACATCACTGTCAGACGCCATTTTCGAAACTGCGTTAACCATCGGTTTTATACAAGGGCGTTTAAAAGCGGTTTTATACAAAGAGAGGAGGTTCAAACTGGAAAAATCCGGTTATGTGAAGCGCAGAAAGTTCAAACTTACGGCCCAAAAGACATTTCAGCTCCATGGCCTATTATTATCTGCCCTTCCTTGTTGTAAATATCGCCGTACTACTGTACTCAATAAACATAATGAAGGAAGATGGTACACTAGTACCACCAAACCAAAATCGTAGGGAGGACACTGTGGTGTGCAATCGGTAATTGTATATAACATCCCCCTCACTTCAATTTTATGAAATTGACTTCACAATCGATGTAAAACCTTTATTTATAACATGTAATTATTTATTTTCGGAAACTAACCTAACCTAATCTAATCTAACCTAGAAAAATGTATACTAGAAAAATGTATTTTTGACTATAAAAGTGCATAACTTAACATGTTATTACATTATCATTTGTATAATTTAGGTCTCGGGGGTACGGGGGCTCCGCCCCCGTAAAGATCACGCATCACAAAGTGAACCTTATACCGATCAATTTGTGATGCGTGATCTTTACGGGGGCTCCGCCCCCGTACCCCTGAGACCTAAATTATACAAATGATAATGTAATAACATGTTAAGTTATGCACTTTTTTAGTCTTCATCTAGGGCACATGACGAATCAAGTTCTCAAAGTCGAAACCACACGAATAGCACGTCATAATTCTATCACAAACACGACCAAACTGAGGTATTACCCAAACTGAATCCAATTAGAAAAAAAAAAATAGCCAGAACAGAAACCAACCAACTAATTAAGTCGCAGAGTAGCGAAAAAATAGCCCAATCAGAAAAACGTCACGTCAAATGGATATCGTTAATTAAATAATATCTCCATAAATATGATCGACCGAAGAAAATTTTACTTAAAGGAAAGGTTTTATTTATTATTTTCTACGCATTGCAATAATTTTTATTAGAAACTGAGGTGAGTTGTATATTGTATACAATTACCGTGCAATCTTGAATTTTCAGCCTTATCTAGAAAGTTATATTTATTCTAATAATATTCATAGGAATTTTTACCGAATCAAAATCTTGATTTTGGCCTTGACTTTACATTTTTTTTTAAATCTACCTGGATGGCAAATTGAATAGCACGCAAACCCGCAGTCGGAAAGGTTGCGGATTAGTCATCTACAACTAATATTATTCTTGAAAGCACTATCATGAAAGTAATTATCAATTAACAAGCTGCGTATTTATAACCCTCTTGCATACCATCTAAAAGAGCTCCGCGTACCATCCGTACCACAGGGTGGGAATCGCTGTCTTGAACGTTGATAATATATTATACTCGTATGTGTGTAATACAAAGACGTGTAAGTACTGAAAAGCGTGTAAGTATTGTATATGGATGCAGTATAGAGTTTTAAATTCATTATCATTTCCACTTCTTTCTTTAAAACCGCTTCAAGTTTTGTGACCTTTCAAAAAATAAATAATTATCTCCGAGGTCAACCTTGAAGGTTTCATTTCCAATAGTAAACTCGGAGCAAGTGTAGTTTACGTCCCTCTGACGCAAAAGAGGATACAAACTACGCTTGGATCGGATAACCTGAACATCAGGGCCCCCAGCCTTCTTTAGTTAGCCTTATAAGGCTAACTAACGAAAATATCACGACCTAACCTAACCAACCGTTAGGTCAACTGTACGCCCTTGACGAATGATTAAGTTAGGTCGTGATGTTTTCGTTAGTTAGCCTTATAAAGCTAACTAAAGAAGGCTGGGGGCCCTGATCTTCAGGTGATCCCTAGGATCTTTAGGAGACATTTTTTAAATGAATCCATCAATTAAACGTTAAAACTAACGAAAATATTACGACTTAACCTAACCAATCGTCAATTTATATATATATATATATATATATATATATATATATATAAATAAAAGTTGACGATTGGTTAGGTTAAGTCGTAATATTTTCGTTAGTGTTAACGTTTTATTTGATTAGGTATACGCAGACAAAGTTGGGGAACGCAAACTACATTAGGATAATGTAGGGGAACGTGAACTACACTAGGTACCACAGGGGGACGTAAACTACACTTGCTCCGTAAACTGTTCTTCTTACTTATAAAATAAGAGATCTTTTAAAAATTTAAAATTGGTTTGCTGGAATATTTGTACTCGTGTTTTATCGTGTAACTCTTCAATACATCTTTCCTCTTTCGAACTTAATAAACACTGCAACAATGTTGGTAATCTTCATAGATGAGAATTTTTTGCATAATAAGCGGGTAAGGCTTAATCTAAAGCAGGGGTTCTCAAACTGGGGTACGTATTAAGGTTTCCTGGTTGGTACGGGAAGGAATGGACAAAATTTACGCTATATATATTTATTTCGACATAATTCAAGTGAATATTCTAAAAAAATTTGAGAACGTTTATTCCACTCATTGCCAGAAACTTCTAGAATTTTTATTTAACGATATATAAGCCTCGCTGAATATTTCTGCGTCATAAACGTTATCAAAGCAGAATTGTGAAGTGATTTTTTTTTTTTTAATAAATTGACTAAGGAATTTGGTGAGTCATATATTAATGTTTTTTTTTCAATTTCATATTATACTAAAATTAGATTGGCCAAATTTCAATTTTTATTATGAACGTCACAAGTGTAGAACTGATAAAAAAAATTGCATCTAGCATGTGTTGAAAATTGTTATAAAATGTATGTTACCTCAAAATGTAACTACTTCATTGTAATTTTAATTTTATTACAATTACAGGCATTGTGATATATATATATATATATATATATATATATATATATAATATATATGTATAGAAACGACGTAAGTATAGAGGAATGTTCTGCACACGAGGAAGAGAAATAACGAACAAATGAAAAATGAGGTGACCGCCCGGGAATCGAACCCAGGACCTTCCGATTGCTGGTCAGACATGCTACCACTACACTACGGGCCTCGATCAGTCAGAAGTCGCAATTCTCCTACATAGGGCAGAAACCAATGCATTGAGAGGGCACCCTCGCAAATCGTGAATATGTACATTTAACTGCAATGACCACGCAGTATATTAATGTATAAAAACGACGTAAGTATAGAGGAGTGTTCTGCACACGAGGAAGAGAAATAACGAACAAATGAAAAACGAGGTGACCGCCCGGGAATCTAACCCAGGACCTTTCGATTGCCGGTCAGACATGCTACCACTACACTACGGGCCTCGATCAGTCAGAAGTCGCAATTCTCCTACATAGGGCAGAAACCAATGCCTTGAGAGGGCACCCTCGCAAATCGTGAATATGTACAGTACATTTAACTAAAGCCAAGTTTCCTCAAGAGACACTTAAGGGGCTGCCATACGGAACTTGTTAATAAGGACGTTCCCTTCTTCAAACGAAAAGAAGTGGGACTGAAGCGAGCACGTTTTGATCGATCCGGGAGCATTAGCCAACAAAACGAGGCAGCATTACGCGCCTCATACATGGTATCGTTAAGAATAGCAAAGGAAAAAAACTTACAGCACTGCCGAAAAATTGATTATCCCTTGCTCCAAAGATATAGTTGGTTGCATGGTCGGAGATTCTGTCGAGAATAAGGTAGCATTATTGCCTCTTTCAAAATACTGTCCAACGGAGATCTTAGAGATGTCAGAGAACATCAAGCACCAAGTAGTTGCTGAAATACGTGAAGCATCCTTAAGCAAATTTTCAATTCAGCTCGATGAATCGACAGACGTGGCCAGCTGTGCCCAACTACTCGTCTTCGCGCGATATATAAATGGCGGAGATTTCAAAGAAGAATTCCTGTTTTGTCATGCTCTCGAATCTACTACTAGAGGAGAAGACATTTTCTTAGAGGTCTCAAAATTTTTCAAAACCGAGGGACTGACTTGGAACCTTACTAATGGGGTACTAGCTTATTGTCTAATGAATCAGAGGGTACGACGTGACAAAAAGTTTGAGAACCCCTCATCTAAAGGATTCTAACAGTTCATTTTCACCCAATTAAGGATAATTTGTCATATATATTATATATATATATATATATATATATATATTATGCGCCTCGGTGGTGTAGTGGGTAGCCTATGAATCTATCGGCCCCGGGATCGAGACCCGGTGACGGCAGGTGACGGCAGCCGGCGCGCAGCAAAATCCAGCTGTTCATCCTTCCACACAATAAAGAAAGTGGTTGGAAGATAAATGGGTCCCCTGGGTGGCCTAGTGGTTAAGACGCTGGGCTGCCGGTGGGGTGTGATTCCACGTTAAACTGTAGGTCTAAGGTGGAGTGAAAAGCTTGACCTCCGTCAGAATGAACAATTCGGGCGGAAGCTAACCAAAGGTGTGTGTGTGCGCGTGTGTGCGTATATATATATATATATATGGATTTTGTAGTCACTGCTTATCTTCAGATATATATATATTATTTTTTTTTACTGCAGATAAGCAGTGACTACACAATCCATTGTATAGGTTGGTTCAGTAAAATCTGAAAGTGTCCTTAAATTTTCAAAAGAAAGTAAAAGTTAAAAGATAAAGTTAAATCTTCGTTAAACAAACATTTAAAATAAGCAAAAAATGCAAAATATCGCAAAAAAAAAAAAAAAAAAGTAGTTAACTCATCTGTCTCTCCCGTCAAACAATTTTAACAGAAAACGTGCTGAAAAAGGTGCTCTAAAGAGTTTGGGAAAAAAAAAATTTGGAACAAGAAATTCTTTAAAATTCACTCACATCAGGTGAATAGTTATCTTTGGAAACCGTGTTTTTTTTTTTTTTTTATATAAAGAGGAGTTTAACGAATGAAGAAAAGTGTTGAAACTAAACTATACTCATAAATGATCTATTTTTTTTGAGAGAGAGAGATTTATTTCACTCCATTTATTCCGAATTGAAGATTTAATAATCATCATACTTCATTTCATTTCATCATCTATCTTCTTTGCCTTAATTCACGCACTTTTCTTGACTTTCTAAATCCGTATAAAGTAGGAGATGGGGGGGGTATCACCCCCGCCTCAATGTAATTCCCCTTTCATTCCGCGCCCAAGAATAAGAAATCCGCGAATGAGACTCTCAAAGGAGGCAATTCTCAAATCGACCTTAGATTAGGTACATTACGTAATCCATCCTTGGCTGAGCTAAACAGCTCGAGCTCTTGAGCTGTGACGATGTCATGTTATTTGCCAAGGTCGATTTTCATCAAGTCATTCGCAGTAGCGGCCTCTTCAAAAACTCAACAGCTAATCAACTGATTGCCCTGTAAGCTTCGAGTCAAAACTCTACACTCGAGACACTCCTACCCTTTGCAGAGCCCTGTTGGGTTTTCAGTCAAATCGATCACTGTCACTTCAAGTGATCAGAGAGAGCCCATATTTTCCAGGTTTTATACTGAAATCCCCTGACTTTTTCCAGACCTGCAGACACCCTGCAATCTATTCTATTCTATTCCCATTTCATGACATTCTCATTCGCATCCACATCTTTCACACTTTGGACCACGTTAGTGAATATTATATGAGCAAGTATAGTTTACGTCCCCGTGACGCAAAAGGGGACACAAACTACACTAGATCAAAGTTAGGGAACGTAAACTACACTAGGATCTTTAGGAGACATTTTTTAAATGAATATCAAATAAAACGTTAAAACTAACGAAAATATTACAACTTAACCTAACCAATCATTAATATATATATATATATATATATTGATGATTGGTTAGTTTAAGTCGTAATATTTCGTTAGTTTTAACGTTTTATTTGATTAGGTATAAGCGGACAAAGTTGGGGAACGCAAACTACACTAGGATAATGTAAGGGAACGTAAACTACACTAGGCACCACAGGGGGACGTAAACTACACTTGCTCAG
Organism: Bathynomus jamesi; assembly: GCA_023014485.1. Lineage (NCBI taxonomy): Eukaryota > Metazoa > Arthropoda > Malacostraca > Isopoda > Cirolanidae > Bathynomus > Bathynomus jamesi. The sequence continues at coordinate 103,807 of JAJOZX010010575.1, forward strand.
AATATTAGCCTCTCTCATTTGACGCCTTTACCTTGAATGCAAATAGGAGTAACATTCCTTCTCAATTCACGAAACTCTTTCCTTACATGTGGATTTCCAATTTTGTGCATTCTCACTTACGAACTGCAAATGAGAATGGGAATTACATTGAGTGGGAAGTAATTGGAGAGGGGACGACTCCATTTATATAAAATACAAATGCAAAAATGCAAATCTTCATCCCCTCGAAATCAAGTCGGCGTATGATTTTTCGACAGAGCAGAGATGTACGAGTATATAAGTGAAAGAGTCAATTGGTTAGCTAGGCATTGTAAAGGACCATAAAATTTCCTGTCTCTACCACTCTACCAAGTGAAAATCATCTGCATACTGTCTCTGAAACCAAACCTTATTAGCTCTTCTTACTACAAAGATGTAGTAAGGAGGCAATGACCGTTGTCATACTGACAAACTGGCAGTGTGAAGTCCAGAACTCAAATCCAGCTGCAAGCTTCAACTACATTTACGAAGCAGCACGCCAACACAACAGTCCTAAATTAACTTTAGAAAGTAGCTTCCTTTTAAAATTTAAGGGAACTGCTAAATTTTCTCATTAAGCTTCTCGACTATAACAGAGGGATATCTTTTGAGAATTCTCAGTGCTCTTGATTCAGACCTGACCAGTACCTCATATACTAAGGATATTTGAACCAATTTTACCTATTCTTTAAAGAAAAAGGGGGGGAAAATCAACACACACCATCGTATATTTCTGCTGTCAAATTATTTACCTAATATATTTTTGAACGTGACACTTGTGCTTCATAACATTGCAGGTAATTGATAAACCAAAATTTTGGACCTAAACCATGAAACATTTCTTACAATACACGTATTTAAATACAATGCCTTTAAAGAGACTAAGTTACTTCGTGTTTAACAGCGTTTGTTAAATTTCCTTGCTTTTGTTCAATCCCATTTTTATCCCGAAAAATTAAATATCATCCTTAAAAATATGCGAGGCTTACTTTTAATTTTGAAGGCTACTCAGATCTGCCCTTCCATGAACTTCTTTCAAATGCTTCTAGTTAAACAAATTTCTGTTATACAAACGCGCCTTACAAAATACATATAATTTCAATTTGGTGCTGAGAAATATATGGTTTTAGAAAAAAATCTTGTACGGGCATTCGTAAATTCTAAACAGATTTATAACCAAAATATAATCAAACTTTTTTTTAAAATCTAATTAAATTTCGACACTTTTCTTTTAAACAGCTCCTCATTCCGACTCCCGAAGCTTCAAAGATTGTTCCCCGAACAAAGGAAATTAAATTTAAATACTATAAATTCGTTATATTTAAACTCTTGATTTATTTTCTTAATAATTACACACTCCATTACATAAATTAGTTTTTACTTTTATTTGGATTTCTTTTGAGATATTTACTACCACTGTGTCTTACAATGGAAAGCCAGAGAACAACTGTTTGTTTTTCATTTTCTGAAGTCTCCAAAGAACTAAAAGGATTCGCTGGATTTAAATTAAATTGGAGTAGTTCCGAACTCTTTCGATGTAGCGCCATTCTTTACGAGTTTAAAGCTGTCGAGGCTTTCTCCTCTCTTCGGTGTTCGGTGGCACATACGGTGCTACCCAGAGAGTTAGGTTCTTGATTTGCTGAGGAGACTGTCTCCTCCTCCTCCTCCTTTTAATACTTAGTTTCATTTAACTTAATCCGTTATATATTTGTGCTAAGGTTAATAATAGTGGACAGGGGGCGTCGATTGCTCTAAAATAGTGGAGAGGACACTTCACCTTCAAACAGCGAATCAAACAATACTCTGAGAAGCTGTTGCTACAAATGTTCGTGCAATTATTAAAATGCAAATTGACTGCTAAATTCCATTATAAATATACTCTGGTGTTCGTGACAATAGTGTCTGGTGTTCCCATAATAGTGGATACTTTTTGTTTTATTTTTAAAAAATAAATTGCTTTTAATAGAACATACAACCGCATGTAAGTGTTTTTTTGTAAGTTAGGTTAGGTTAGATCTACAAGTCTTTAGCACAAAATACTATATTTTAATGCACTCATCTTTAGTAATTCATCAATTAAATTCGCTTTGTTTTCTAGCATAATTTTATGACATTTACAAAATTTGTCACGTTTTCAAACGATATATTCACACCTTCCCTAATAACAATTAACTAGCGTAGGCATTGTGACTTGGAACGCGTATCCACCACGTTTAAATCTCTTTACAGTAAGGTTCATGTTTCAATGAATTTTAGTGGCAAAATGGTTCTTCCAACCAGTGTTCATACGCTACACCAACTAGTCCCATATTTAACTATTATTTACTTATTTACTTCATTTATTTCTATTTAACAGAATCACTTATCCATGGCATAAAAAGCTATTTGAAATTTACTGATCATTTTATTTTTTTAAATAAAACCAAAAACTGTCCACTATTATTAACTTTGGATCTTTTCAGTTTTATGAACTGTAAAAATTGTAAATAAAAATACATTTTTCTTGTGTAGTTTTATCTGCTAATATAAAAAACAACATTCTTTCTGAGGAGAAACGAAAGAAAGTTATCATAATTTGCGTTCAAAGTACTAATTAAAGTGTAGCGAACGAGGAGATTGTAGATACCAATCGACCAGGGAAGTACTGCGAGGGGGTACGTTAGACAGAAGATAGGGAGTGCTGGAACTCCCGTTTCTCCTGTCACTGTCCTCCTTAGCTGATCTTTTTCTGTGTCTCATCTACCCTGTGAGCAGTCCAGCATGCTCTCAAACACACACACACTTCTCTCCCTATTCCTCACTACATACACACGCATCTTACACACTACATAATCTTTTCAAAATTTAAAAAAAAAATGGTATCAACTTCAAGAGCCTCGGAATCCACTGGGGAGGGGACCATAAATGTCCCCACTTCTGGCTCCCCTCCTGCCGATACCGGGAACGCAGACCCGGGCAGCGGGGCTGGATCTGCTACCGCCCATTCGAGATGTTCTGAACCTCTGTTTGATTAATTTTTCATAAACTTCAACATTCGTGGCCTTTTCTCAAATTTTCAATCTGTTGAACATCACCTCTCCTCCTCTAACCCTCATCTTCTTTTCTTCACTGAAACTCAAATGTCTGGGACGACTGACAGCAACTCTTTTTCCGCACCTTCTTACTTTTTTTATACGCAATTTCACTCCAAAGGTGGATGTTGCGTTTATGTACGCAATGACCTAACTTGTTCTCGTATTCCCGAACTCGAATCTTCCGAATTCTATACTCTCTCTCGCTTACAACTTTTCTATCCGAAATGACCTGGAGCAGATTGTACAGCACTCTACTCGTATCCCCGATCGCCTTGGAGATAGGCCTAACATTCTGGATTTATTTCTTACCTCTCATCCTTTTTCTTACTCTGTGAAACTTTTCTCTCCGTTGGGCTCCTCCTCCGATCTGTTTCCTGTCCTATCGCTCCAATTTGGCCTTTGGAACCTCCCAAGAGGAGGCGCCTTTGGCACTTCGGCGCCGCTGATTGGGAGGCCCTTAGGCAGTACTTCTGTGATTTCCCATGGAATGATTACTGCTTCCGTGGCCGGGGTCCTTCTGAGTGTGCTGAGCGCATCACAGAGGTGATTCTCTCGGGCATGGAGGCGTACATTCCATATTCTATTCCTACTACTAATACAAAAACACCTTGGTTTAACTTTACTTGTTCTAATGCTATCCGCGACAGAAGGAGTCTTTCAGAAGGTACCATCGCCATTCAACTCCTGACTCTCACTCAGCTTATATTTCTGCCCGAAATCGTGCAAAATCTGTTCTTCGACTCGCCAGATATCCCTTCATCCGACAAAAACGTGAAAATCTATCCAATTCTAATTCTTCTCGCTCTTTCTGGCATCTAACTAAGAACCTCTTTAACAACTTTACTTCCTCTTCTTTCCCTCCTCTTTTCCACTACGCGGCACAGTTGCCGTCTCTTCTCCTGACAAAGCTGAACTCTTCACTCAAACTTTCGCTTACAATTCAACCCTGGACGATTCCGGTGCTGTTCCTCCATCTCCTCCCCCCTCTGACTTTATTATATCTGAAATTAGAATCTCTTCTAAAGATGATTTTTTTTCTGCCCTATCTGGGCTCAACTCTAGGAAGGCGTATGGTCCTGATGGTGTTCCTCCTGCTGTTCTTAAGAACTGTGCTTCTGTCCTGACACCCTGCCTTGGCAAACTCTTTCGTCTTTGTCTCTCATCTGGTACTTTTCCTTCCTGCTGGAAGTTCGCTTTCATTCAGCCAGTCCCAAAGAAGGATGACCGCTCTCAACCCTCCAACTATCGTCCAATTGCTTTGATTTCTTGCCTTTCCAAAGTTTTTGAATCTATCCTTACTATGAAAATTCTTAAACACCTTTCTTCTCACAATCTTATTTCAGATCGTCAGTATGGATTCCGCAAGGGACGCTCTACTGGCGATCTTCTTGCATATCTCTCTGACTTGGTCATCCTCCTTTCAGGATTTCGATGAAACTTTTGCTACTGCACTAGACATATCGAAAGCTTTTGATAGAGTCTGGCACAAATCTTTAATTTCGAAACTGCCCTCCTTCGGTTTCTAGCCATCTGTGCTTTCATCTCTAATTTCCTTTCTGGCCGATCTATAGCTGCAGTTGTACATGTCCACTGTTCTTCTCCTAAAACTATTAACAGTGGTGTTTCTCAGGGTTCTGTCCTGTCACCCACTCTTTTCCTTTTATTTATTAATGATCTTTTAATTCGCACTTCCTGTCCTATTCACTCCTATGCCGATGATTTCACTCTTCACTTCTCCACCCGCTTCCCAAAGTGTCCCTCACAGCAGTCGCTTCATGATTCGCGTAGGACGGCTATGGGACACCTGACCTCTGATCTTTCTGCTACATCTGATTGGGGCAGAGAAAACCTTGTGGCATTCAATGCCTCAAAAACTCAGTTCCTCCATCTGTCTACTCGTCACAATCTTGCACACGACTATCCCCTTACCTCCAACAACACACGACTCAATCCTTCCTCTTCACTTAACATTCTTGGCGTTTCCTCTTCTTGTGATCTTTCGGGGAAAGATCACATAATTATAATCTCTTTCTAAAACAGCTTCTAAAAGGTCAGGTGTGCTGTACCGCCTCCACAGTTTCTTCACCCCCACTCAGTTGCTGTTTCTGTACAGGGGTCTTGTTCACCCCTGTATGAAGTATGCTTCTCATGTGTAGGGTGGTTCAACCCACACATCCGTATTTGTCCGGGTGGAATCAAAGGCTTGCTTTTCGTCTTATCAATCTCTCGCTCTCTTCGCCGCAATGGTGCCTCTCTCTTTACTATCGCTATCATAACGGACATTGCTCTTCTGAACTCTCTAACTGCATGCCTCCTCTTTTAAAGAGAGCACGCAGTACCAGACTTTCTACACTTTCTCATTCCTTTTGTGTCCAACTATCTAATGCAAGGGTTAATCAGTATTTTCAGTCTTTAATCTACTCAACCAGTCAAATCTGGAACAATCTTCCTCAATCCCTCTTTCCTCCTCTCTGTGACCTCTCATCTTTCAAACGCAGAGTGTCCAGGCATCTCAAAAACCCCGGACCTTGATTTTGGCTCTCTTCTTCTTCTATGGGAGGGGCGCTTTTGCGGGCATTTGTCCTTGGCCCCTCCTTCCTGCATAATATATATATATATATATATATATATATATATATAGGCTCGTACGCTACGTTTTGATTAGTAGTTTGAACGCAATTTTTTATATTTTCTTTTCGTTTCTCCAAAAAAAGAATGTTATTTTTTAAATTAGCGGATAAAACTACACAAGAAAAATGTATTTTTATTTAAAATGTTTACAGTTCATAAAACTGAAAAGATCCTTAACTTTTACCTATAATTTGTAACTTTCACTGAATTCGACCTCATTTGGTTCACTTTTACGTCTGTTTCTTATATTTATCCACTGAATTTTTCGACTCGCATAATTTTTTATCGACGCGGTATCACTAATCAAAGCCTCCAATCAGCAATACGTCTTTAAATTCATTATTAATTTTACTTTCTTTTAATACCGTTTGAAGTTTTGTGACCTTTGAAATAATTAATAAATTATCCCCGAGGTTAACCTTCAAGGTTTCATTTCAAAAAAATAACTTCATTTTTTATTTACTTTTATGTTGTTGTTGTTGTTTTTTAATTTAAAATTTTGGTATTAAATCAGGAAAGACTCATTTTAGCGACAGAAAATTTCTTCCACAAGCATAATGTAATGACTTAATTTAACCAAACCAAACCTAACTTAACTTAACTTAACTTAACTTAACTTAAAACTAACTAACTAACTAACTAAACCTAACCTAACCTAACCTAACCAACTAAACTAAACTAAACTAACCTAACCCAAAGAAAAATTTGTCGGTATAATGTTCGACATTAAGTTGATTAAAATTCCTCTCCAAACTAACCCCCAGTATAGGAATGTATTCAAGAGGGAACACAACAAATTTTAAAAACTTATTAGTTTGCCGATTCCTGTAAAGGAAAACGAGAGAGAAAATTAAAATTAATAAATTATACTCACATTACAGACATAATGTAATTTGCAACCTTATCATAAACAAGTGTAAAGTCGAGGCTGTCTGCAAAGCAAAACAACCTTGTGCGCGCGTGTGTATATATATGAGAGAGAGAGAGAGAGACGTGGCAAAACCAGCAATTTACACTAGGATATTTTTATTCTTGAAAATTAAACTAAAGCGCAAGAATTATATGCTCGAAATTTATTTTCGCTTTCAAATTTAAGTTAATGAAATTGTTTTCGCAATTAGTTTCTTTTTCCAAAAGTAAATTTCAGCAAACTTAATTCCAAATCGAAGATTAAAAAACTTTTGATGAGATTCGGGTAACTGATAAAAAGGAAAAACCTTCTAAAAATTTCTTCGCGCATACAAAGAAATATTCGCTAAAAAGGCGAAAATTAACTTTAAAAAAGTATACATTTAAAGTTTGAATTAATCTTTGCAGATTGGGATTTTTTTTTATAAAATTTCTCGCAGGTCGGGATAGACTTGAACAAGGGAGAAGAAAAATGGGAGAAGGTCCTTAGGGAGTAAATGGATAGATAGCGCGCGAAGCCAAGGATTGCGGGCGAAGGACGGAAGTTAATAAATTTGATTTTAGAGCCTCAGAACTTAATGTTGCTCGCCAAGATTAATCGGATGAAAATCTGAATACGCAACAAAAACATTTTAGATTTAAGCTGCTGTAAGGTCGCATTACGTGTGTCGATACTGACCGGGTCTTGCGGAATGTAATGATCAAAGTACAAGGTGATCAAAAAGAGTGTGTTCCCCAGAAATAACTTGTTACACAAATACCTTTGGGAACACTTTTTTTTGGATTACCATATATATATATATATGTATATCTACTTACATATGACCATTGTTGGGAGTAACGGTGTTACGTAACGGCATTACTTTTTTAGTAGCTGTAACGCCGTTACTTTCGAGATGTAACAAAAATAGTAACGGCATTACTTTTTAGAGCGATTTCAATCGTTACTCGCTACTCGATACTTTCAAACTGATCATTTGACGAGCATCATTTATTAGCTGTTAGCTCCTCCAAACGAGGAGAACTATCAGATGGCAATTTTGAAAAACTAGTGTTTCTGAAATCGAACAACACACTCCTAAAAAATCTGAAAGATTAGTTTTTTTTGGACAGGCCACTTTTTTGATTTGAGTTTGTTTGATTTTTTGTCATATAGAGTATAATTTGGTATTATTAAGGCTTTTTTACTCTTTAGTCTTTTCTTAAAAGTAACTGTAGCGGTAACGCGTTACTTTTTCATAGAAGTAACTGAAGCGGTAACGACGTTACTTTTTTATCAATGTAACGGTAGCGGTAACGCCGTTACTTATAGAAAATAACGTGCCCAACTCTGCATATGACCATACGTGTTACAAACATGTTATAAGGTCATATTGTGCATATCCATACGAACCACGTTCGACGTAGTACAATGCTCAAAGAATAACGTTTTTTATAAACTTTTACCGTCTGTCCATAAATGAAACTGAAAATTTCTAAACTTTCTTTCGGCTACACGCAAACTTCCGATCTCAATTTTGTTTTAACAGAAACCGCTTTATGGAACAGAATTAATTTAAAATTCTAATCAGAAGGTAAAATGAGGTCAGTCAGAAAAAGACTGAGGTTAAGAGGCTAGAAGACCTATCGTATAAAATCTGATTTTTTATTTTCCATAAAAATCATATGATGGAAATCTTTGGAAATAAAAGCAAACTGAAGAATGATAGAGCTGATTCTAAAATAATTTTATAATTCCGCGCGTGTGTGTGTATATATATATATATATATATATATATATATATATATATATCCCCGCAAGGGGGTTCTAAGCTCGTGCTTTTGAGTGCTCTTTGTGCTCGTTTGTACGTGCTTGTTCCTGGAGGTTTCACGTGCGCCCTCCCGGCCCTAGCACCCAAGGATGATGGGGCTCGACCCTGCAGTCTTTCTCATCCTTGGTCTTTTTCCACTTCGACTGTCCCCTCCACCCTTTCTTTTTCCTCTGTCTTTCCTCTCACTTTTTCTTTGTTTTTCCGCTGAGATATGCCCTTTTAAATAGAGGCGAATCGGTTCTTCCCGAACT
>JAJOZX010010575.1:115000-140666 GCA_023014485.1 Bathynomus jamesi
CGTTGAGATAAAACGTCATTAATAAGCGGAAATTATCAAATTCTACTATTAATAGAACTAGTTCATTGTGCGCAAAAGTGATGCAAGCGACAAGACGAGAGGCTGTTCTTGTATGAAGTTACTCTCTTGCAATCTACTTAGATCCACGTTACAAAGCTAAGTTATTTTCACCTAGTACATTAGAACGAGTTAAATCATCACTTGGCAAAGCAGTTGAAGAGCTTCAATCTCTTGAATCTGTCGCTTCGCCACCCACCAAAAGAATAAAAGTTTCAGTGACAGAACCAACACCTTCAACAAGCAAATCTATCACAGAATCTCTCTCTCAGTTTCTTGAGTCAAGCAGCGATGACGAGACCTACGCGATGTCAAAAGATGTAGTAAAAATGATCGAGAGCTATCACCAAGAAAAAACGCCTGGCTGCATGTGACAATCCTATTAGTTGGTGGAAAAATACGCAGAATATCTATCCATACTTGAGTAAACTTGCAAGGAAACATTTAGCACGTCCTCCAACAAGCGTACCAAGCGAGAGATTATTTAGCAGTGCTGGATTAATATATGATGCAAAGAGAAACAGACTGGCAGCAGAAAAGGCAGAAAAATTAATGTTCCTTAAGCATAACCTTCCTATAATTAAGTTTGAATATTAAACGATGAACATCTTAGTTTACTTTATTTTAATTACTCATTTATAAATATGCCTAATAAAACTTTAAACTTAATAAAATAGTTATCAAGCTAATTAAAGATCTCTTTCTATAAGGGTGGAGGTTGGGGAAAGAGGTCGGGTAACACAATTATGGTTTCTAATTGTGGCTGAAACTCAACAAAATATAACGAATTTATTTGCAGACGAATTCACTAATTGATTTCTATATTAGTTAGATGCTTGCTATTATTTTATAAGCACACCGGACAAAAAATTAGTCACCCCTAATAGCACCGATAGTAGGAAGTTCAAGGTCACACAGAGGGCGCTGATGTAGCATTGGTAAGTGACAAGTAGCGGTGACGTAGCACACAGGATCAGATCTGTTCGTGAGGTGGTGAAGAACAAAGTGTGTGTTGGATATAGTCTGCAAAATGGGTCGTGAGGCAGACGTTATTAGGTACATTCTGAGAGGGGTGACAAATTTTTTGTCCGGTGTGCTTATGTTCAGGGAAAAGTACAGCAATTATTGTACAATTAATCAATTATACTACATTATAGCTACAGCTCTCTCTATATAATAACTTATTATATATGTTAAACACAACAAATCTCGAATATATCCTAAAAAATAACGAAAATGTAGACATCCGCATCGCATCCGCGGATGTTGAAATCAAACATCATCCACATCCGCGGATGTGGAAAAAAATGACATCCGCTACATCACTAATATATATATATATATATATATATATATATATATATATAATATACAGAGAGAGAGAGAGAGAGAGAGAGAGAGAGAGGAGAGAGAGAGAGAGAGGGCGACGTCTATTTTTTACTTTAATTTTTCTTTTAACCATTGACCTCGTTTTTTTTGTTTTTTTAAAAGTGGTGAAAAATAATTTTATTTAAAATATAAGCCCAAAAGTAAATAATGTAAAAAAAAAAATTTGAAAAACACCTTTCTTTTGACCTATCTTAGGATTATATTAATTCTTGCTGTTGAATATACAGGGTGTCCAAGAAATAATGGTGCAAAAGTTATTGGTAATTTTTCTTACTAATCACTATGATTCAATATATATGGTGGTTTACATTTCCAAACTGCCCAAGTTTAGGACTCTTTTACGAGATGACGATTATTTGTCGCTACAATGCGCATTCGAAGGTCTAATTCCATTAGAACATTAGCGAGATGCTCTTGTGCAATGGACCCAGTCTCACCCGTTTCTTTGACGGAGTTCTGCTAGACTACTGGGTCTATTACAATACGCGAGTACTTTAACATACCCCCTACGATAAAACCTCCAAAGAGAATAAGTAAGGTGATTGAGGTCGCCGTGCTATTGGTCTACCACTCTACCACGACCAATCCAGCGCCGAGGAAAGGCTGCGTCTAGAAAGTCGCGAACAGTAACAGTTGAGTGGGAATTTGCCCAATCTTATTAAAAGATTGCGCTTCTCGTGTCAGTTCCAATAACCTTTAGATGGGAAGAAAATATGTACGTAACACGTTAAGTATTGTTCGCTCCAGTCACGATAAGTTCGTCAAAGAAAAATGGACCAATTACGCAGTTACGTGATATAGCACACCAAACGTTAACTTTTTGTGAATCCCGTTCATGCAGGATGCGTTTGACCGTTGGATAGGGCACCTCGATCACCCGACTTAACCTCTTTAAACTTTATATATGGGGTTATATTAAAATAATTGTGATCATGATAAACCGAGGCATCTGGCAGAACTCTATCAAAAAATCAGAGGATCCATTCTAAAAGAGCATCTTGCTAATGCTCAAGTAAAGTTTGAGCATCGAATAAACACTATAACGATGAATGATGATCATCATGTGGAAGTGTTGTAAATATGAAGCGTTTTGGAATGTAAACAACCATATGTACTGAATATACAAGGGACTGATGAAAGTAAATAGACACCACGATGATTGTCCTCAAGAACGAATGGCAAAGCTCATCAATGGAATGCCAGAACGTATGTCACCTTTACATAATGGAAAGGGGAAAGGAACACGATTCTAAATATATTGATTCAATAAATCTATTACTATTTACTGACTTTCATTATCGAATAAAAAGTATGGAAAAAAAAACTAAAGCTGTCTATTTATTTTTGTCAACACTCTGTATATATGAATAAGAAAAATATGACTACTTTTGAAGTATTGTTTCTCGGATACCGACACTTTAATTATTGCTTTCAATGAGATACTCGTGCTTGCTTTGCATTTGTTAATCTTCTTATATTCGGCTGAATACGCTAAAAACAGAATAACAGACAGTGAATTTAATTTTGTTTTAATTGCAACCACTGATGAGAAGCCCAATTCGCGTAAGTATGAGGTTTCAAATGGAATTCAGATTTTCAATGCTTCAAACGTCAATTCTGGATACTCACTTTTCCGTTCTATCCAAAACGTACAAAAGTCTTTGACGGAAATGACAACTGTAGCGTCTTGTCAGAAGAAAGTTCAAACAGTTTATCGTGTATGTTTTTTGCAGGTTTGGCAGACTCTACCACCCTTTCACTGAACGAATTAAGTATCCAATTTTTAGCAACTCTCCATTGTTAAGTGCGAAATAGTTTGGAAGTTGTTTTTGCAGTTCAAATACGCTGCATCATCAATTAGGGAAGTGAGGTCGCGAATTTTCTTTGTCAAAAGCGGGTCGCCAGCACGAAAAAGGCTGAGAAACGTCGCTTTTGGGCCATGGCCGAACGTCAGTTAATATAAAATTTTGTATAATTTTTTTCATTCATGCTAAATATTTGTCTTGTTTTTATAACATTTAACAATTGTTTTATTGGCTATATACTCAGCTATATTTTTGGTTTGACATATAAAAGAAGCTGAAAAAGTTATTAAGCCTATGCTTTTGTCTAAGTCTAACTTTAATTAAAAAAAAATCTATTTTGTGTATTTAAAATATGTTTTTACAACATATAAACAACAATTTATTGACAGTATATGTTTATTTTCACCGTAAATGGATTTTCTGTTGGAGAAGGTAGTAAAAAACAAACAGCGAACCAAAAATATCTTTTTCTGGAACACACACACACACACACACACACATATATATATATCTATCTCAGGATTAGGCAAAATCAATAAGACAATAGAAAACATAAATAAGGAAAACAAAAAACATATTTTATATCCCTCTCAGAAGCCAATCTACGACAAAGACAATCCTGACCCAATTCTCAAAAATACATTCTAAAAGTCTCCCTTCCAATTTTACAAAGGAAAACGAGCGCAGTTCATCTGAGTTGCCAGAATGGCTCTGCGCCAATTCTTTTCAATTTGCGATTCTTCTTTTTTTTTTTTTTTACTTTCTTCCCTTTTTTTTTTAAAAAGAGAGGTAGGAAATTTTGGTTTTAAAGGTTTAAAGGAAAGTTAAAAGCATGAGGCAATTAGCACAAAACATTGCTTACTAGAAGTATGCTTCAGCCTCGCTTTTTAAAGGAAGGATTTTCTGAGCTCCGTTTCTTTACAAAATAATCAAATTAAAAATAATGATAATAGCGCATATATATATAATATATATATATATATATATATATATATATATATATATATATATATATATAATATAAGGAAACCTATCAAGGAAAAATAATAAAATACTTTAATAAAATTTTAGGCTGTCTTTCAATACTCTCAATCCGATTCATTCGATATAAAGAAACAAAACTTCTCATTAAAACTGACGTTAGTTTTGAAACTTATAAAAAGGTAATGACAAAATAATTTAATTAATAAATTAAATTCTTTGTATAGTTGTTGGGAATTCCATCCATTGTTCGATTCATTATTTTTTCATTACTGACAATCTGACTTCTGACGTGTGCCAAGTGTTCTTCAGGCAATTAGGAGAGGAAATTCCGTAAGATTGCTTGTACTGTACATATCAAAATCAAAAACAACTTAAAGAGCGTTTGCACTACCCTCCAAACCCGACAACAGAAAAACACAAAAAAAGGTAAAGATTCTAGCATGTTTCCATGATATAAAATAATCCTTTATTTCTTTTCAACAGGACCTCCAACCGCTTTAGTCTCCTGTGCTCGAAGGAAGAAGACACCGTTTTGATTGGGGACTCGCAGATCAGGGGCCAGGAGAAATACTTTGCTTCTGCAAACAGGGACAGGAGGAAGGTAAGGTACTTACCTGGGCGGGGAACGGCGCACTGAAGGAAGGAGCTAGAGAAGCTGCGCGTGGCTAGTCGGAGGACCGCGATCGTTGTCCACGCTGGTGGCAACAACCTGTTCCTCAAAGGCGATAGGGTAGGTCTTACAGAAGGGATCATCACCAACATCATGTCTCTTGCGGATGATCTAAAACTGAAGACAGACAGGGGAATGTTGATGGGTATTTTACCGCGGATGAATGCCAGGACCACGCCCTCAGTAAGGTCATTGGCATCAACGAGAGGGTGCAAGACTTGTGCGTCCCGCTGGGCGTGAGGTTTATTGACCTGTTCGACGCATTTTCGGGTAGGTGGGACCTTCACCAGAGGGATGGTGTCCACCTCAATGACAAGGGTAAAGGTGTGCTAGGCGCGCTGCTCGACCGGCACCTATACAGAATGGTGAGGTCGAGCCCGGGGAGAGATGACGGGCCCCCACCGGGGAGAGATGATCTTGAGCCGCTGGCGGACGTACCTTCAACTGAAGGATGCGTCCAGATACAGGTGGGTGACCCTCCATCCCCGTTGGAGGTAGCTCAGGCTCCTGCGGAAGTTGACCCCTTGTTGGTGAAGGGCTCTTCAACTCCCGACAGCCCTGGCTGTTCGGGAAACGGGTCGGGGTAGGGGGCGGTCAGAATAGGGAAGGCTCCCTCCGTGCAATGCTTTTTAATGCTAGGTCGATTAGGAATAAGTTTTGCGAGCTACAAGCGCTCTTAGCAACATACCAGGATATCGTTGCTATCACCGAGTCCTGGATTCATACTGATCGTAGGGACTACGTTGGGGAGTTCCAAATTCCAGGGTATAGAATGTTTCGCAAAGACCGCACCCATGGGGAGGAGGGAGGGGTACTAATATACGTGAGGGACACGTTGAGTCCGGTTGACTGCCAGTTGCGATCGGAACGGGAGCTGCTTGTCGTCGATCTGAACGTGGGAGGGACGAACTATAGGTTGATCTTGGTGTACAGACCATCGCATCTCCTCCTCGAGGAGGATACAGCCCTCTACACTGAACTCCGTAGCCTGCTAGGGGATAGGGTGTGTGTAGTTTTAGAGACTTTAACTGTCGCGGCATAAAGTGGGAAGACAGGACTGCTGATGCTGAAGGGAGGAGGCTAGTTGACTTTGCTCATGAGAACTTCCTCACTCAGTGGGTCAATGAGCCTACACGAGGCGAAAGCGTTCTAGACTTAGTATTCACGACCGAAGACAACCTCGTCACTGGCCTCACCGTTGACGAATCGTTGGGCGGGAGTGATCACGGTCTGATTAGGTTCTGTGTCTGCGTCCCTCGGGTGAAGCGTAGTGACTCTAGAGGCAGTAAGCTCGATCTACGGCGTGCGGACTTTGTTGGCCTCGGGATAGCGTACGTGAGATGGGGTCAGAGGTCGGTGGCGATGTTGAAGTATGGAGTGCATTCCGGGACCAGTTTATGGTGCTGCAGTCTGCTGCCATACCCTCAAGACCAGTCACCCTACCTTCAACGCAGCCTAAGTGGCTCAGTCGTGACATCGCTTCGGCTATCCGAAATAGGAAAGCCGCTTATAGGAGGGCGAAGGCCAATCGTTCCCATGAGAACACTGAGTCGTATGTCCGTCTGTGCAGAGAAGTGAAGGCGAAGGTTAGGCGAGTGAAACGTAACGAAGAACTCCGGGTGGCAAGCCTCTGCAAGGGGAACCCTAAGGAGTTCTTCAGTTATGTTAGTAGTAGAAAGCCCATTAGAAGCATGATAGGTTCGTTAAAGAACCCCAGAGGCGTTCTGCGGACCTCCGACGCGGACATCGCTAATGTGCTGAATGAGTACTTTGCAAGAGTGTTCACCAGGGAGGACACCCGCGTCATCCCCGAGCCAGGCGTCAGGAACGAAGATGCTGGCCTGGATAGTGTTCGGTGTACCGCGACAGTTGTTGCCGATAGGATAGACAAACTCAGCGCGTTTAAGGTTCCTGGGCCAGACCAGATCCTCCCCAGAGTGTTGCGGGAGGTGCGCGACCAGGTGGCTCCCCACCTGGCTGCAGTCTTCAACAAATCGTTGGAGACGGGCCAGGTGCCTGGTGACTGGAGGGAAGCCAACGTAACCCCTATCTTTAAGAAAGGGGATCACGAAAGTCCAGGGAACTATCGTCCCATTAGTCTCACTTCGGTTGTAGGTAAATTATTAGAGGGGATAATAGCGGATAGGATCGTTGACCATTTGGATTCCTACAAGCTGCTTGGGGACTCCCAACTTGGGTTTAGACGGCATAGGTCGTGTCTCACCAACTTGCTCGAGTTTTTCCACGTCATGTTGAGTGAGTATGATAAGAGTAGGGCGATTGATATACTTTATCTTGACTTTCAAAAAGCCTTTGATAAGGTACCTCACCGGTGGCTAATGGCGAAAGTGCGCGCGCTGGGTATCGGTGGGGAAGTAGGTAGGTGGATTGAAAACTGGCTGAAGAATAGGCGGCAGAGGGTTGTAATTAAAGGGGTTAGTTCGGGTTGGGCCTTGATCACTGGTGAGGTTCCTCAGGGTTCCGTTTTGGGCCACTGTTGTTTATCATTTACATAAATGATATCGACGGTGGCATCATCAGTCGGATCGCCAAATTCGCTGATGACACGAAGCTTGTGGCCAATGTTGGGACGCCCGAAGCGATCGAGCAAATGCGTGCGGACCTAGGTAGGATAGGAGGAGAGTGGTCCGAAAAATGGCAAATGCCGTTTAACTTGGGTAAATGCAAAGTGATGCACATTGGCTACGCCAATCCCAAGTCGGACTACTCGATGTTGGGGAGTAATATCGAGGCGACTGATTTGGAAAAGGACTTGGGTGTGCTAATTAGCAGGTGGAAAAGAAAGCTCAGAAGCTGTTGGGTTACATCAGGAGGCAATTTCTGTTTCGGAACAAGGAGATTGTGCTCTCTCTGTACAATTCTCTGGTTCCGCCGCACATTGAGTATGCAGTGCAGTTCTGGTCGCTACCCTCAGGAAAGATATTGAGAGGCTGGAGCGAATCCAGGCGACGGCCACAAAGTTAATCCCTTCCGTTAGGCATATGGGCTACAATCGACGCTTACGCGCCCTGAACTTATTTTCGCTGGAAACTCGGAGGCTGCGCGGTTTACTCATCGAGGTTTTCAAGCTCTTACGCGGGTTCAACGACGTCGATTTTAGAAGCATGTTTAGTTTAAATGATAACCCAACTCGTAACAATGGTTGGAAGTTGGATTTGAAACGGTTTAGGACTAGTGTGTGTGGGAATTACTTTACCTATAAGATCTGTGACACGTGGAACAGGTTACCTTAAGAAGTTGTGAACAGTTCCTCTGTGGATCATTTCAAGAAAAGGTTAGACCAAATCTTGCACACTATTTGAGTGTATAGAAAATTTTCCCTGGCACCCGTTGCCATTGGCACGTCCTCGGTATGGGCCGCAAGGCCTTTTGAGGTACTTCTCTCTCTCTCTCTGTTTGCGTCGTTAGTGAACGTTTGGTTTTGTGACTACAGAAGAAACAGGAGCAAGGAAGCAGTTCTTTGTAAAAATGATATACGATGATCTGAGTTACGAGATGAAAGAATCCTTATCAAAAGACGATCCTTACAGGACGCGATGGATCTTGTACAATCAGTTTTCAAGAAAGAACATACATTTGATTTCACTCCTGAGCCTCCCTTCCTTCGTAGGGGAGTGAAAAAAATTGTATTCGAACTGAAAGTAAACTTCGCTTTAAAGAACAGTGGAAAAGGTTTCCCCTCATACGAGGGTAAACTCGTATCGCAAATACAGTTGGAAGACAAACGCATTAACTTCAAAAAAATGATGAGAAATCGACGACAAATGTTTCTGTTTTTAATAAAAAATGTTTAAGAAATTTCTTTTTACACACACACACACACACACGTTTGTCTACCCAATAACACCACATTTTCACATTCAATTCTGTATCGCGATATTTACCCAATCTAAAAACTTTAATAAATTCAACCAAACGTTATCTAACCTAGAGTAGCGTAACCTAACCTAGCCTTAATTATATCCCCTTTTTTCATGATAAAAGATAGCATTTATATACTGTAAAAATGACTGCGCAATAAATGTAACGGTTTTAGTACGAGCGGGTTTGTTTTGTCGATCAGGAAAGAATATCATTAAACAAAACTGTAATAAATGTTACTAAATACGCAATGTAAATTTACGTTATACGCTTTTCTGAAATAAAATTCTAATGACCACTCGTAATTAATATCATCATCTCTTAAGTTTTGCGTCATATATCCAGTAACAGTTGAAATTGAGGAAAATTAAAACTGTATTGCCAGATACTACTAGCACATTTAAATTCTATGCTAGTTAAGATTTTGTTGTATCTGGCGTGCTGTTTTTAAGTACCTAAACTGCGGCATAAGCGAGGTGCCACGATTTTTTCAACTTTATATATCTAAAAAACTAATTAACCAAATTTATTTTACCCTAACTAACCTTAGGGCCATCGAACAAAGTCGGGAACGATAAGTGTTTCAGACGCAACTGAGGGGTCGAAAGATGTTTTCTCTCGTCATTAAATAGTGAAGTACTCGCTAAACTAACCCAACTTAACCTAATCTAACCAAATTTTAACTAACCTAACCCAATTAGGAGAAACATAACTTTTCCGATAGTAAAAATGTTCGTAGTTTTTTTGTATAATTTTTTAATGTTCCGAGGTACCAAAAGTGTTACCTCGCAAAATATACTCTTGGGTCTTCAAGTCCCCAGATGAGACAATTATTCCTGTTAATTCTTCCAGACATAAAATGTTGCCTCATCGCTAAACTAGATGCTGACCAAAAGTGACGGATCGCGTTCAAAATGATAAAGTAAGACCTCACACATTTGCACTCTTTGGTCTTCATCCACATCACGTAATTCATGCGACATCCGGATTCGTTTCGTTTTAATGTCCTCCTTGCGCATTCGGTGAATGGAAGGGTAACACAAGTCCAATTCCAAAGCTGTATGTCTGATAGATTTAGTCAGACTAGCATAAAACGTCTCCTCGGCCACTTGCTGGTTCCTTCTGTTTGATTTGACCACAGACGTCCACTTTGATGTTTATCCATGAACAAACCAGTTTCTAGAAATTTCTGATGTTTGTTACATATGTTTTGGCCAAAGGGACATTTCGAACTTTCACCTAACTTCGAAATTCGCGTTGCATGAGTTTCAGTGAGCCTAGAATATCCATTCAAATGACCATCTTGTACCGCTTTAAGATTGATTTTTCTCCTGCCATCCGCAACACAGCACTCAAAAGTTTTGCAATTGAAAAAAATTTCCCGCTACTGCTCTTTCTCGTTATATATTTTACGCTTTCTGCAAAGATTAGGGAAAAATAACTTCGACTTTTGAATTATTCTTTAACTCTGTACGAACATGGAATTAGATACTGGCTACACTATTCCTATGAATCCTGTTTCTCAGTACACAATTAATAGTATTATTAGCAAAGGTGTCTCAAACAGTAGGAGCAGTAAATATAACAAAAAGCACAGCAAAGATGTGATATAAGGTATAACCGACTCTTTTTTTTTATATATATATATTACATCTCCGGACCAAAACAAATAGAATACCGTCTCAAATGCGCTCATGACCTTGATAATACCATTACGTTATACACTTTTATGAGGAATATGGAGTATCTGTGACGTCATTATGATAAAATGACACCTCTATGTGCCAGTTCTGAAAAAAAATTAAAATATAACAAAAACCTTGTTAAATATTGAAAAGTTAATGCGTAGTGACATACCAAAATATTATAATATTTTGTCAAATTTATAAAAAAATAGGATAAATTCATTATGTTCATTGAGTACTGCCAATATATTAAACCTTCATCAAAGACTTTTTAAATCTCCGTCTTAGTATTTATCATGTCATCCCATAAGTAATGTCGTTTTTTACGAGAGATTAAGTTTAAACTAGTCCTACTCGGTTTAAGCATAAATTTTCCCAAGGTTATGTCTAAGAGGAGATCTATCGTGTTTCGCTACATACTTTACAGACCTTGACCAGTGAAGACGTGTGTTTTGCTTTATGTGAACCCCTCATAAAGATGGCGGTATCAGAAGAGCATATCAGGCATATAATGCTCTAAGAGTTCAAAAAAGGGAATAGTGCTACTGAAGCAACGCGAAACATTCAGGACGTTTATGGCAACGATATTCTGCATGTGAGAAAATGTCAAATATGGTTTCAAAAGTTTAGGAATGGTGACTGCTGTTTGACAGATGCAGCACGTTCTGGACGCCCTGCTGAGTTTGATGATGACCCGCTGTTAGCCGCACTTGAAGAAGACTGTTCAACAACTGTCGGAGAATTGGCCCAGAAACTCAATTCATCCCCGTCCACCATCCATCGACATTTGCAACAACTCGGGAAAGTGCCTAAGTTAGGAAAATGGGTGCCACATGAATTGTCGGTCGACAATCTGAGGGTGCGGGTAAACATTAGCACAGCTCTTCATTTAAAGGAATTTGAAGTCTTTGTACATTTTTTGCCTCAAAACAGCCTGAATTTTATAAACATGGCATTGAAAAGCTGTAGGACGTTGGCAGAGTGTCATTGATTCCGATGGAAAATATATACTAGATTAAAAAGTTTCAGTTGAGTTTTTTTTTGTCTTCAAATTCCGATCTAAAAGACGACATTACTTATGGGATGACCCTTAGCCCTGATTACGGACTCCAATCGAAGTGGCATCGAGTCGACAAGTCTTGCATTCTTCTTTAGTTATCGATTGCCAGGTTGTCATCAAACACCTTTTCAGTTCTGAGTGTTTTTGGTTTACGCTTTTCGACCTTCTGCTTAGCAATGTTCCAAAGATTTTTTATCGGATTAAGATCGGGAGAATTAACTGGCCATGGTAGTATTTCAATTTCATATATATATATATATATATATATCTATATATATCCCTGATTAACATAACCTAAAAAAAATAAGGTGTGTGTAAAGTCTGAGGAAGCATAAGAGGCGACTTATTTGACTTCAATTTTTTTAATTAAAATCGTAACGTGGGTGAAATTTGAAAACATAATAATTGTATATGGTAAAAAAAAGGCTTTCTGTAAACTTTCTTATAGAACCCCCCAACCCCTACTTTAACACAAGCGAAAGTGATTCATTATTTGAAAATTAAAAAATATGTAACCTGTAGTTGCTACTGGGTAAAAAAATGGTCAAGGACGAAAATTTACACAAATATTGAAGCAATTTGGGCATTTAAGCCTCTCTCTCTCTCTCTCTCTTATATATATATATATATATATATATATATATCTATCACATTCAACATTTTCGAAAAATAATGAACGTTATTGTCAAAGGAATTGCATGAAGGATTCTTATCTTATTTTATGATCTCCTTTTACACGCTTCCTTTATATATACACAAACCTTCCTTCACGGACTCTCGCAAAAACTTAGAGCATAAAATTTTATTTAAAAATTCAAATTTATTTCGCGTACAACTGAAAAAAACAAACAAACTAAAAAAACTAAAATTATATATGAAGGCTGAGAGAAATTATATTCTGTTTATATTATTATTATGGCATATACAGATGGAGGATTCCCTGGAAGAAATATTTCGTTTGCGATAAACAATGCTTTTGATAAGTTACACAAATACTGCTGGAATAAAATATGAAGGAAAATGTTTGTTTTTCATTTTGTGACATTATTAGCATTCAGAAGATAAAATGTATGATATAAAAGCGTATTTTGAACAAACACAATTTATTTTTTTCACACTCTCATAAATATTTTCGCTGTGGAAGCACTATCACAGTACAATATATACCTTACCTTACAAAGGTTTCGCGGGATGATTTCTCATTTCGCGAAGGTCAAGCTTGTCGCCCCTCCTCTCGAGTTGGCCTGGTGAAGTAGTGAGTTGGATTCTTGCGCTCTCCACCTCACATAGCCAGGTACGCCCGGCTCATCGGGGATTGTTCTGAGCCAGGCGTCTAGTCTTCTTTTGAAGATTTCCACTGCAACTCCCTTCGTGTTTCTTAGGTCTTTGGGCAACTGATTAAACAGTTTTGGTCCTCTCACTACAAAACTATTTTCTTTCAGGGTTAAGGATGTTCCCTGTCTCGCCTTCAATTTGGGAATACGACACAGTCTACCGTTTCTACTTTCCACCGTTGTTTGGGGAGTTATAGGGTTCAGAGTAAGATTAGGGACTAGTTTCTCCATTATTTTCCAAGTGTAAATAATGGTGTATCTCTCTCTTCCTTTCCAGTGAATATAGGTCTAGTTCGCGTAACCTTTCCCAGTAATTTAGTTCTTTGCACCCATTGATCTTGGCTGTGAAGCTTCTCTGGATCCCTTCCAGCTGTCTAATGTCTTCTTTTTTTATATGGGGATGTTAGGACCGAGCAGTATTCCAATTTGGGTATGATCAGGTTTTCAGTGGAGGAATCATTACATTCCTATCCCTTCGTTTAAAGGTTCTCAATATCTGACCCGTTATTCTCTTTGCTCTGTTTACTGCTATCTTATTTTGTGTTTCAAATTTCGCATCATCTGTCATTACAACCCCTAAATCTTTTGCTCTGGAATTTCTCTGAATTTCCTGTCCATTTGGGGTATAATATTCCATGGATTTTAGGTCTTCGCTTTTTCCGTACCGTAATAGCTGAAATTTCTCGGTGTTAAACTTCATATTGTTGTCTTCCGTCCACTTGTAGATTCTGTTTATGTGTTTGTAGAGATCCTATGTCTTCTGGGTTTCTTATTTTTCTACTGATCTTTGTGTCATCCGCAAAGGATGTTACTGTGCTGTCTCTGGTAACGTCCTCATCTATGTCAGTTAGCATGATTATGAAGAGTAGTGGAGCTAATACTGTTCCTTGTGGTACTGAGCTGAGGACCTCTGATTCTGATGAAGATACTCCTTGTACTGTAACGACTTGCCGCTCACTAAGGAAATTATATATCCATTTCCCTACTTTTCCTGTTATTCCCATATATTTCAGTTTATGTATTATGATTCCGTGGTCACACTTGTCGAACGCTTTAGCAAAGTCTGTGTATAGTACATCATAGTTTTCATTACTTTCAAGTGAATCAATAATGTTGTTGTAGTGTTCCATTAGTTGTGATAGGCATGATCTGCCTGACCGAAACCCGTGTTGGTTATCATTGAATTTTTTCTGAGTTTCCAAAAGTCATAGATTTTCTGTTAACTATTCTTTCAAATATTTTAGTGAGATGAGATGTAAGCGACACTGGCCTATAGTTTTTGGCCTCGGATCGATCTCCTCCTTTATATATTGGGACTATGTTCGCGCTCTTCAGGATGCCCGGTATTTCTCCCGTGTCTAGTGATCGTCTCCATATCCAGTATAGGGGCTCAGCGATTGCATTCTTGCAGTTTTTGATCAGTGTGGCATTCCATTTATCCGGTCCTGCCGCTGAGTGTTTTTAGTTTCCCTATGGCTTGTGTAATATCATCCGTCGTAAAGTCGAAATCCGTTATACTTTCCCCTTGTGGTTCTTCTTCAAAGAACGCGTTTCTATCGCATATCAATTTGTCAGTTTTTGGGATACTGAAAGATGATTCGTACTGAGCTCTTAATATTTCAGATACTTCTGTTAGATCATCAGATAAAGCACTGTTCTCATTTTTTAAAGGTCCGATAGTCGCATGGTTTTTCGACTTTCTTTTTGCGAAATTATAGAAGTACTTTGAGTTAGCCTTTATCGCTTCTATAGCGTCGTCTTCTTTTTCTGTATGCTTCTCGATTAGTTCCTGTATGACGACATCGATACTTTGCAGTTTATCATTTAATATTTTTCTGATGTTGTTATCTTTACAATTACTTAATTTTGCAGTCACTCTTTTTCTCTTTCGAAACAATGCCCTCTTTTGTCTTTCGAACCTGCTTCTCTTTCCTCTTTGGGACATGTTTTTCCACAATTTCTAACATCTTCTCCTCTAACGTCATTAGCATCTCCTCCGTTGTCTTGGCCTCGAAAATGGTTTTCCAATCTATTACTTCCATGCTGGATGTCACATCTTCCCAGTTTATAGCTTTGGAGTGAAAATTAAAAATTTCGAATTTGCTTCTTTCTGTTGTGCGTGTTCTTTCCTTTCCTGTTGCCTTTATATTAGTTGTTATTTCAATGATGTTGTGGTCGATATCATAGTTGGGGATATTTCTACATTATCAATTAGATTACTGTTGTTTGTGAATACCAAATCTAGGCAGTTGTTTTTTCTTGTGTTTTCTGTTATTTCTTGCGTTAACATAAATTCATCAGCTAGAGCTAGTAGCATTTTTACCTGCTCCTGGTCTTCTCGTGTGCCCCCCTTGTCCTGGTGTATATATATATTTTTTCCTATCCTTTTATATTTCATGAATGGGAAATTAAAATCACCACAGAGAAAAATATTTGGGGTTGGAGAGTGTAGATCTTTTACCAAGTTTCTTACCTCTGTAATGGAATCTGAAAATTTTGAGGTTGGCGTGTTTGGGGGTCTGTACATTACAATTAGTACCATATTTAATTTTTCAATTTTTGCTGCTACACATTCTACGTAGTTGTTTGAGGTACTTATAGCCATTTCTGCTATGTCCTTTCGCGTGTGTAAATAGCACATCCTCCTTTACGTCTCACTGTTCTGTCGGCTCGGAGGATGTTATAGTTGTCAATTTGTATTTCTTTTTTGTCAATACAGGACTCACAATTTTCACAGTTCGCCTGGCAGTCCTTTAGATGAGTTTCCGTGAGGCATGCAAAGTCTGCTCCGGCTTCTTGCATGAGTCCTTTCAGGTATACAACTTTGTTCGTGGATGGTTTGATTTAAGGCCCTGTATGTTGGCTAGGATTATTTTTTTTTTTCTCTTTCTTTTTCGCATACAGGTGGTTCCGATTTGTTTTCCAATGGGGGTGCCGGTTTCGTTGCCTTGTGGTCCTCCGAGAATTTACCTCTTTTTATCTTTGTCGGTACCTGTTGTCCCGATAACGCATGAAGTGCCTTTGTTCTTCTGTCCGGCTCTCGGATTCCTATATTTATATTTGTCAGCTGGTTTTGTAATTGCTGGATAGTATTTAGCAGCTGAAATGTGTTGGCTGCGTCTAAAAAATTGGCACTCTTCTTTGATGTTCGTTTTTTCTGTTCACTCGTTGCGTTCCTTTGAGGGTGGTGGTATCGGCATTTTTTTCGTATTTGCAACTCCCATATCTTGCATAAGTGTTGCAGACCGTAAGATGGTGGAACATGCATTTCTTATCAAATTTGCAGTATCCACTTGTGTAATGCGTTTTGCATAATGTGGGATGTGCATATATGCATTGCCCATCCCGATATCTGCAGTTCCCTTTCGCGTAGTATTTACATACGATATTTTCTACGCTTCTGCTTCTTTTCTTATTATTTTCAAAGTTCTTAATTTTGGCATTATCATTATTTTTCTTTGGCTGTTTATTTTCTACGTTTTTAGTTATTATTTTTTATCATTTCGCTCGTTGGACCGTTTGACTACTTCGCAACTTTTACTTATTTTTTTCTTTCATCTATGTCTTCCTTCCGTATTATATTGTTTATATCGTTATTTTGTTATTGTTTTTCGTTGGGACCATTCCGGACCCATGTGTCCCCATTATTTCATTCTTTTTTGTAACTTTCGAGTCTGCTATCTCCATTTCTTTAAAGACCGCGAAAGAATTTACGGTCTGTGTACATGCGCCACATAGAAATTTGATCCCCACAACGTGTTTCGCGTTCGAGACAAGAGTTATTTCCCTATCATTCCAATTCATGCAGATAAAGTCATTTAGTCGTTGGCAGAAATCACATCTAATCCAAGTTTTCCGTTGTTACTAGATTGCACAAATTACAGATTAAGTGAGAATTTGGACCCATAGCCATGCTATTCCTTAATTAGCGTAAAAAGAAATACCCACACAAATTCTTTTATTTATTTATTTTTATTCTTTCTTTCCTTTCGATGGTTTTCTGACCTTTGCGTTTTATGACCTTTTTCCTGCCTTGTTTCAAACTTTCTCGAATGCCAACCGTATTTCGTTTTGAATATATACGTTAAAACTGGTGATAAATTATGTAAACTGTATTGCACTTTCTTAATTTTAATGAATTTCACTTTATAATTTATATGCACGGATTCACTGATACTTTATACACTTTCGGGTGCAAACAGAATAAACCGCCGAGTAGTTTGGGTGTTAAATAGAGAGAGCAAAACAGCACGTCCATTCACCACAGGGTACAAGCATATATATATAATATATATATATATATATATATATATATATATATATATATATATAATAGTGATGTAGCGGATGTCATTTTTTTCACATCCGCGGATGCGGATGAGGATGTTTGATTTCAACATCCGCGGATGCGGATGTCTACATTTTCGTTATTTTTTAGGATATATTCGAGATTTGTTGTGTTTAACGTATATAATAAGTTATTATATAGAGAGAGCTGTAGCTATAATGTAGTATAATTGATTAATTGTACAATAATTGCTGTACTTTTCTCTGAACATATAAAAATATCAAGCATCTAACTAATATAGAAATCAATTAGTGAATTCGTCTGCAAATAAATTCGTTATATTTTGTTGAGTTTCAGCCACAATTAGAAACCATAATTGTGTTACCAGGATGCGGGACGTGAACCCAACTCAAATGCACCCCACCGACCTCTTTCCCCAACCTCCACCCTTATAGAAAGAGATCTTTAATTAGCTTGATAACTATTAAGTTTAAAGTTTTATTAGGCATATTTATAAATGAGTAATTAAAATAAAGTAAACTAAGATGTTCATCGTTTAATGTTCAAACTTAATTATAGGAAGGTTATGCTTAAGGAACATTAATTTTTCTGCCTTTTCTGCTGCCAGTCTGTTTCTCTTTTCATCATATATTAATCCAGCACTGCTAAATAATCTCTCGCTTGGTACGTTTGTTGGAGGACAGGCTAAATGTTTCCTTGCAAGTTTACTCAAGTATGGATAGATATTCTGCGTATTTTTCCACCAACTAATAGGATTGTCACATGCAGCCAGGCGTTTTTCTTGGTGATAGCTCTCGATCATTTTTACTACATCTTTTGACACCGCGTAGGTCTCGTCATTGCTGCTTGACTCAAGAAACTGAGAGACAGATTCTGTGATAGATTTGCTTGTTGAAGGTGTTGGTTCTGTCACTGAAACTTTTATTCTTTTGGTGGGTGGCGAAGCGACAGATTCAAGAGATTGAAGCTCTTCAACTGCTTTGCCAAGTGATGATTTAACTCGTTCTAATGTACTAGGTGAAAATAACTTAGCTTTGTAACGTGGATCTAAGTAGGTTGCAAGAGAGTAACTTCATACAAGAACAGCCTCTCGTCTTGTCGCTTGCATCACTTTTGCGCACAATGAACTAGTTCTATTAATATAGTAGAATTTGATAATTTCCGCTTATTAATGACGTTTTATCTCAACGGTCCACATCCGCACGACATCCGCAGTCCAAAGTGCGGATGCGGACGCGAGAAAATGTGCGGATGTTCCGCGGATGCGGATGTGACCTACATCACTAATATATATATATATATATATATATATATATATATATATATATATATATATATATATATACACACAGGGTGTTTATAAAGTCCCTATCTATTTCAGTGAAAACGTAGCAAAAAGGGTAAAATTCAATAACAATATAATAGAAGGCATACATTTAATGAATACTTAAGCATATGATTCTACATGAGCACCATCTGTATCTCTACAGAGTTCGAATCTGTCAGCAGCATTGCGGAACACATTTTGGAGCATGACAGGGGTTATTTTTGTAAGTGCTGTTACGATACGAGTACGTAAATCTTGCAGATCCGTAACCCTCGTTTGATAGACGTTTGATTTGATAAATCCCCATGCAAAGAAATCCAAGGGCGTTAGGTCAGGAGATCGAGCCGCCCAGGGCCTGTTGCCGCCATGTCCGATCCACCGATTTGGAAATCGTTCATTTAGGTACTCCCGAACAATGTTTGCGTAATGACAAGGTGCCCCATCTTGTTGAAAGACGACGGTGTTTCAAATGCCATCTGAATGAAGCTGGGACATTTACGTGCTGATATCGTAACAACAGTTACAAAAGTAACCCCCGTCATGCTCCAAAATGTGTTCCGCAATGCTGATGACAGATTCGAACTCTGGAGAGATACAGATGGTGCTCATGTAGAAACATATGCTTAAGCATTCTTTAAATATATGCCTTCTATGGTTAATATTTGGCTGGACACAGGGGCTAACGAGAAATGAGAGGTTGTGTTTCACTAGCACTATTTTTCATGTTCTTTACGATGGTACTAATCATTTTTTGTGGAAATGCAAGATTATAGAGAAAATTACAAGTTACATTTTTATAGTGAATATTTCCTGTTTTGGCTATAATGTACTTTTTTCCATAAAATATTTTTCCTGATTTGCTATTTTTTCGCTACTCTGCGACTTAATTAGTTGGTTGGTTTCTGTTCTGTCTATTTTTTTTTTCTAATTGGATTCAGTTTGGTCGTGTTTGTGATAGAATTATAACGTGCTGTTCGTGTTGTTTCTGACTTTGAGAACTTGATTCGTCATGTGCCCTAGATGAAGAGAAAGCATTGGATGTTTTTATCAATTACGTATTACGGCGTTATTCTCTCATCCTTAACTTGCCGAAATGTGACAGTGAGTGCCTAATACGATAAGATCAGAAGATATTTAGGTGAAATAACCAATATTAACCTGTTAGGCCAATTGAATGCCCGGTAGGTCAACTGAATGCCCGGTCAGGTCAACTGAATGCCCGGTCAGGTCAACTGAATGCCCGGTCAGGTCAACTGAATGCCCGGTCAGGTCAACTGAATGCCCGGTCAGGTCAACTGTACACCCTTGATGATTGGTTAGGTTAAGTAATGATATTTTCGTTAGTTTAAACGAAAATGACATGGCCTGAAGTTGAAATAAAAAATACATTTTTCTAGTGTATTTTGGTGCTCTGTTGAAGTATAACCTTCATTCCTGTGCAAATATGACGAAATATGACTCCAAAATAATGTAAACAAATTCTTGTTTCTTTACATTTCCACAGGTTGGTTAGGTTAGGTTAGGTTGGTTAGGTTAGTTAATTTAGTTAGGTTAGCTAGTTTTTTATCAGAATTACATTTTCCTGGTGTAGTTTTCTCTGCTTTGTTGGAATTTGGCACACATTTCTTGTGCAAATGAGTAGAAACACACTGTATTTTGGAATGGAAAAAAAATAGTTTCTATTCATTTGCACAAGAAATAGGTATCAGATTCGAACAAAGCAGAGAAAACTACACTAGAAAAATGTAATTTTGATAAAAATGCAGCCCCTGTGTCCAGCCAAATATTTACCCCTTCTATTATAATGTTATTGAATTTTACCCTTTTTGCTACGTTTTCACTGAAATAGATAGGGTTTTATAGACATCCTGTATATGAATGCCCGCTGCGGCTTGCGCAGCAAAAGCCCCAAGAACACAACCTACGGGGTGACTCGGAGGTGCGTGTGTGTTACTAAAACATTCCCTGGTTCTCCCTTAATGTGTATACCAAATTTGTGGCAGATTACACT
Source organism: Bathynomus jamesi (assembly GCA_023014485.1). Taxonomy (NCBI): domain Eukaryota; kingdom Metazoa; phylum Arthropoda; class Malacostraca; order Isopoda; family Cirolanidae; genus Bathynomus; species Bathynomus jamesi. The sequence goes on from JAJOZX010010575.1 coordinate 135,514, forward strand.
AGAACATATATATATACAGTATAATTATAAATAATAATTATGCGAAAAAATTTTAGTATAACATCAGAATCTATTGTAAAGTAGTCAAGTAGCGGAACAGTCTAGAAAATTAGACAAGAGAAGCACCTTCAACTTCTAGAAAATCCCCGAGTAGACGTTTTCGGTAGTTTACGTTGGTCAGATTATAAAATGTGAATGTTGAATAATGTTCAATCATCAGTCCACCGTGGAATTGACTACTGGAAGACGATACTGTCGGATCATGAGACCAAAACTGACCTCTTTGGCCTCAGCGATGAACGGTATGTCTGGACTGAGTCTGGTAAAGCATTTAAAGAAAAAAAACCATACCCACGGTCAAACAGGTTGGTGACAGTATTCTTTTGTGGGGCTGTTTCATTGTTCCTGGGCTTGGTAAATTGATGGAAATCAACGGACACACGGATTCCTCCAAATATTAAGAAATATTGGAAGAAAATGTCATGCTTTCAGTTCGTTAGCTCTCCATGAGTCGCAGTTTTATTCTGCGGCAGGACAATGATCCAAAACACACGAGCAAATCAACCAAAGCATGCTGAAGAAAAAGAAATGAAGCTTTTGGAGCACCCAAACCAGTCACCAGATCTCAATTTGACTGAGCACTCGTGCTTTGATCTCAAGAGAGCCGTTCATGCAAGGCCAACTACTCTCAATCAGCTCGCGAATTTTGTCAAGAAGAATCGGCGAAAACCTCTCCTGAGAAGTGCAAGAAGTGGGCAGAAAATATCTCAATCATTTGATTGAAGTTATTCAAACTAAAGGTAGTCATACAACACATTAATCATCCGCACTTAAACATTTATTCAGCATTAGGGAATCTGTGTAACTAGGGATTTCATGAAATCCCTAGTTACACAGATTCCGTGTAACATATATATACATGAGAGAGAGAGAGAGAGAGAGAGAGAGAGAGAGAGAGAGAGGAGAGAGAGAGAGTTACAAGGAGTTACAAGGAAAAGAAGTACCTCAAAAGGCCTTGCGGCCCATACCGAGGAGGTACCAATGGCAACGGGTGCCAGGGAAAATTTTGTCTTTCAACTATGCTAGCAGTAGTAGAAAACTGGATAGAAAAGTATATAAATAGCTCTATATTTACCTGCTCACAGAGACACCGTGCAAGCGAACTCCTGCAGAGTTTTCTTATGTTTTAATCTTAAACTATCAACGTGTTAAAGTAATTCCCACATATACTAGTCCTAAATCGTTTCAAATCCAACTTCTAACCATTGTTGCGAGTTGGGTTATCATTTGAACTAAACATGCTTCTAAAATCGACATCTTTGAACCCGCGTCACGTAAGCGTCGATTGTAGCCCATATGCCTAACGAAAGGAATTAACTTTGTGGCATTTTTCGCCAGTTTCCAATCCACCTACCTACTTCCCCACCAATACCACAGCGCGCGCACTTCGGCCATTAGCCGGCGGTGAGGTACCTTATCAAAGGCCTTCTAATCAATCGCCCTACTCTTATCATACTCACTCAACATGACGTAGAAAAAACTCGAGCATGATGGTGAGACACGACCTATGCCATATAAACCCATGTTGGAGTCCCCAAGTAGCTTGTAAGAATCCAAATGGTCAACAATCCTACTCGCTATTATCCCCTCTAAATATTACCTACACTGAAGTTAAATGGTGTTATTTATAGAGGTTCCAAGCCTCTCTTCCCACGCATGAGATAGCAGTAGCGTCCTAATCGTAACAGTAGAGAAAAAGACAATACTAAAAGTTTTTCTTTTTTTCTGCAGTCAGAGGAGAACATCCCTAACCTAAGCTAAAAGGACAGAGTGGGATGGGAAGGGGTCCTAGTAACCCACGGGACAGGTTTGTACAACAGACTTCACCCGCCCTCCCAAAAGAGAGAGAACCTAAAGGAATTGGCAGCCAATTTCTCTAGAATCCACGACTCGGGACCGGAGGGCTGTCACCACCCCAAGTATAAAGTTTACTACACCCAGAAGGAACGTGCATAACCTTTATACCCCCTGCGAGAGAGAGAGAGAGAGAGAGAGAGAGAGAGAGAGAGAGAGAGAGAGGATAAATCTCGCCAAAAGCATTTTTCTATTAAATTTAGAAAGCGAATTTGCAAATTTTGAGGGCGCAAGAACTTCGATACGATTTTATTAAAAAGGGGGATTTGGAGCCGGTTTGAAGGACAGTCATAATCAAAGTGAACGCAAGAAGAAAAATGTTGAAGGGATAAACAACAAAAAAGGTTGAAAACCTCACATATATCTAGTCGGCAAAAAAAAAAGGGGGAACCTTTTAAATCGTTCATATCTCGGCAAATATGGTAAATAGAACCATGAAATTTTAGTATGTTAGTACTAGGTAATTTTATGGTTTGTATGCCATCTTTTAGCATTTTAGCTGAGAAATTGGATTTATGGCGAATATTCCAGAAAAATCTTGCTAATCATTGGTTCAAGTTGATAATTAAAACGATTTTTAATTAACGTAAGCCAACTGCAGGAGGTTTGGACAAGCTTCAAGAAAATCGCTAAAACAGGAGATATCAAAAGAATACCAGGTAGCGGTATTAAATTTGGCCACCAAACAGTCCTGATTTAAATCCTGTCGATTAAGGCCTTTGGGAAAGTTTGTCACAGAGAATTTATCGGGTCAAAGTAAGAAATGTCACTCATTTACGACAGCTTCTTCTGGAAAAATGGGATCAGCTACCACAAGAACAAATCGATAAAGCCCTAGATGAGTTCCGTCCGAGACTGAAAAAGGTTGTAGAAGTTCGTGGTAAACATATCGAGCAGTTTTTTTAACATCAAGGTAGCACCATATGTGAGTACTTTGTAACTTTTTATCTGCACATACAATGCAGTGTAGTGTAAATGGAGAATTTCCAGGTAGCATCAAGAAACGTTCAACACATCCGTAATTTCATTAGTTTCTTTGAAATCCGTTCACCGGATAGGAAATTTACTTAGTTGTGGAGTGTGAAAAAAATATTGAAATCTGACCATAAGTTTGGATTTTACAGCCAAAGTTCGAGCTCTCCTTTTTTTTTTTTTTGCCCACCCGATATATACAGGGCGTCCCAAAAAAATGTATACACACTTTAAATAATTATAAGGCAGTTTATTAAAATACATTTCATTTTCAAAATGTAATAGAATCTACAGACATTATTTAATTGTTTTGTCAACGCCTGTTTTCAAACTGACGTCCGTTCTGGTCCAGGCACTGCTGATAACGCGAAGCAATGGAATCGCAAACATCACGAAACATTTCGTTTGGATTTGTGTGCATTCTCGTTCAATGGCTGCTCTCAATTCAGCGACTGTTGCAGTTATAGCGTAGACTTTGTCTTTTAAGTATCCCCATAAAAAAAAGTCTAGTGGTGTGAGGTCTGGTGAACGCGGAGGGTATTCTACGAAACCCCTTCGTCCAATCCACATCCACATCGTGCCAAGTACCACTCGCAATACTCCACTCTTCGGTCCGGATCATCATCATCTTCATTAATAGCATGGACTAATCTTGGAATGTAACTTTTCCATTGACAGCGCTTCAAAATGCGTTGGACAGACGATTCTGAAATTCCTACCTCACGACTCGCTTGCCGCACAGATTTTCTTGGACTTTGGTGATACGTTTCCAGTACTCTTTCTTGCTTTGTGGGCTTGTCGATGTCCGTGGTCTTCCGGAACGCTCTTGTGGACATTCTGAACAGTTCCATCGCTTCAAACTTATCTCTAATTCGAGTGAGGTAAGTCGCGTTGGTGGATCTGTTTGAAACTCCCTCCTAAACTGTCTTTGCACTTCAACTGCGTTTCACACTTCCAGTAGCATTTTAGAATGAATTTCCTTTGTTCAAAGCTTAGTCTGACTGCCATTATTAATTCTAATGGGTTTAACTTGGAAAGAAAGAACATCAATTGAGCTATCAGCTGTTAAAGTGTGTATACATTTTTTTGGGACGCCCTGTATATATATGGGATAATGATGATGTCTGTTCGTTTACACACGCCTAAACGGCTTGGTTAATCTGCACCATATTTAATATACACATTAAGGAGAACCAGGGAAGGTTTTAGTCACCCTCCCGACCCTCCCTGGGGGAAGGGGGAGGGGATCCCCTAATGGCTAGGGTAATCTGTACCAATTTAGTATACAAATTAAGGGAGAACCAGTGAAGGATTTAGTAATACACTCGCCCCTCCCAGTTCCCCCCATAGATCGTGTTTTTTTTTTTTTTGATGCGCAAGGCGCATCGTCCATTCTAGTATATATAAGGAAGACACAAAAATCGGAATAGGAATAAGAATGGGATATACTAATGACGGACGATAAGGTACGATGGAAAAGAATGAACGGACGATAAATTAAAGATACGCTTCGATTCCATTCACGGAAGAGCTTCTATTGGAGGACCGGGTTTGTCGCTCTTGACCTCGTAGATCTTGGGGAAGAAGGAGCACGAGCGTCAGAAATAGAGGGAGGAAAGGAGGTTAAGTGGAGGAAACGAGAGAACGAGAGAGAGAGAGAGAGAGAGAGATATAAACTATAAAGGATTGAAAAGCAAAGGAACTAGGAGTTAATGAAATTCAACAATCGTTTTTACATGAAGGGATTTCTTCATTTCATCAAACAAATTAGAAATGAAAGCAGGGCCGTAGCCAGAATCCCTTTTCGGGGATACGGATCAATGTAGAACTTATGAATGAGAGATAACATCGGCAAAATACACTTTATAAGTAGCTTTGATTCTAAATCTTACTCTAGAAATATTTGATTGAAAATATTGAGCAGAAAGGGTAATTTCAAGCTTTTGACCAATTATAGTCATATTCAAGCGCGAGCAAAATGTAAAATTGCGGATACCCTGATAAGTGCACCTATACCCACCTCTTTTAGTCTAGATATACTGTAGTTTTTGGAAAGAAGTTCGCCTGAAAGCAAAATTTCTATGACGAAAAAAACTAACAAATTGATAATAATTTGGGTTTTGTTTATGAAATTTTATTAGTGTCACCAAAAGATTAAAATATCCACAGAAAAACAGGTTATTTACCAATTACTGGCTTTTTATGCTTTTTAGAAACTTCGTTTCCAGTCGAACTTTTTTCCCCAAACTGTGTATGAAGCCTTACTT
>JAJOZX010010576.1:0-27500 GCA_023014485.1 Bathynomus jamesi
GTTATAATGTTTCAGACCAACAAAGACCTAGGATCCATTCATGGCTGGTCTACCTAACTGTTTTTCGTAATCGTGTATTGTGTATGTCCTCCGTGGTGGCGGAGGGGACCTACAATTTTAAGTGGGTTCCGAACCACAAGAACATAAGAAATTTATGTAAAAACTGCCGGTAAGATTGGCAACGACAATTTTTACGACACTAAATATTATCAATTTAAAAATAATTAATTATCGATTTAAAACTAAAGATAGAATCTCTCGATCCAGAGGATCAAGTCATAATAGACTACTATCCACAAATATGTTACACTCTATATCTATTTATAAACGGACATGCAAATATATCAGATCCAAAGAATCCAGTCAATTTCATTACGGTATCCATCAAGTCACGGTTCATATCGATTGCGGACCAAGTCAAATTTACAACCATATACATTACAATATATACACTACGAGGAAAAGTGTAGTGTGGCTGTAAAGACTGTACAATATGTAGAAATGTGTGTGCACCCATTATGGGTCTCCCATTTAAAGGTGTTTGTGGGGCAAGTGAAGATCATGAGTTTTTCAATACCTCACAGTACTATGGGGGCACCGCTCGGCAGAGGAATCTCTTTAAATGGGGTGTGTAAGGACAGAGAGTATCCCCTAACCCAAGACGCTGCCTCCCTATATCCACAACACTTGTGTTGAGCTGTGGGATCTATCCCCACAAAGCCTTAATTTACTACCTAAACTATACCCTTTCTATCAACATGCGCGTCTAATCGATTTTAAACATGTTTATAGACGTGCTACTAATTACTTCTACCGGCAAACTATTCCAGCTATTTACTATTCTATGCGTAAAAAAGTTTTTCGCAACTGCTGTCTCGAACCTTCTACTTGTCAACTTACACCCGTTATTTCTAGTCCTATTATATTGAGATATTTCGAAAAAGCTATCTCTATCTACGTTATCAAACCCATTCATAATTTTGAAAACCTGGATTAGATCACCCCTTAACCTCCTAGTCTCGAGTGTATCAATTTTAACTCTTTAAGCCTATCCTCGTACGACTTTGACCTAAGAGACGGAATCATCTTAGTTGCTCGTCTTTGAACTCTTTCGATTTTGTCTATATCTTTGCGCATATGCGGATTCCAAAATTGGACCGCGTACTCCAAATGGGGTCTAACTAATGATTTATAAAGAGGAACTATAATATCGCGCGATTTGTACTCAAAATTTCGAGCTATAAAACCTAACACTTTGTTCGCCTTATTGACCGCTGCTGTACTTTGTTTCGCTACTTTTAAATCACCAGTGACTATAACTCCTAAATCTTTTTCCTGCTCTACGCTTGTTAAATCTTTCCCTGACATACTATACGCAAAATTACCGTTACGCGAACCTATATGCAAAATTTTGCACTTATCCACGTTAAATCTCATTTGCCATGTGACTGACCAATCAACGATTTTTTCAGATCTTCCTGAATTTTACCTCTATCTTCGTCATTAATCGCCCTACCACCCAGCTTCGTGTCATCCGCAAACTTTGAAACTGTACTGACTAGGCCGACATCTAAATCGTTAATATATATGAAAAAGCAAGGGGCCCAATACAGAACCCTGAGGAACGCCACTCGCTACATTAGCCCAACACGACTCCGCTCCATCAACGACCACCCTCTGTTTCCTGCCTCGCAACCACTCTTCTAGCCAATTTATTACTACACCCCTGATTCCATGAGCCTTAGTTTTTTCAATCAGTCTTTTGTGCGGCACGGTGTCAAACGCTTTTTGAAAATCTAATACAACTACATCAACCGCCCGATGTCTATCGTAAACGTCAACCACGCTTTGGAAAAATTCTAAAAGATTAGTTAAGCAAGATTTGTTCGCCTAAAACCGTGCTGCGTATTTCTAACCAGATTATGCACTTCTATTTTTCAGTGTATACTATCGATCCCTAATTATTGATTCCAGTAGCTTACCTACAACAGACGTTAAACTGATTGGCCTATAATTTCCCGCCGCACCTTTATCGCCTTTCTTAAAGATAGGTGTTACGTTTGCTAACTTGAAATTATCTGGTACGCACCCCTCAGAAATAGACGCATTAAAAATTTTGTTAGCGGCACAACAATGCTATCTTTTAATTCTTTTAGTTGTATGGGATATATGGAATCCGGACCCGGTGATTTACGCGTTTTCATTTTATCAATATAGCGCATTACTTCCCCTTCACTAACGACAATATTATCCAAAATATTACCATTATCAAAAGGTATTATGTCTATGACCGTAGGGATATTCGTTACATCTTCTATAGTAAAAATGACGTAAAAAATTCGTTTAGCAAGGTAGCCATTTCCTTGTTTTCAGAGACTAGATCTCCATTTCCATTTTTGAATGGACCTAAGACACTTTTTACTGGATTTCTATTATTGACGTATTGAAAGAATCGCTTGGGTTTTCTTTACCGTCACGAGCTATGGAGATTTCAAATTCCGTTTTGACTTTTTTATTACACTTCTAGCTTCACCCCTTAGAGATATGTAGTTGTTTCGTAACAACAGATTATCTTTATCGCACTTGTATAGCCTATAAGCCCTATCTCTACTCTTTATAATGTCTCCTACTCTAGAAGTAAACCACAAGGGCTTGTTGTTTACTTTCGCACGCTTAATTTTGTACGGTACACATTCCTCATTTATAGTCCTAAATACCGTTACGAACGATTCCCACATTAGTTTTGCGTTGGAGTTCCCCATTACGTTTTCCCAATTGACGTGTGAAAATTTATTTCGAAATTTACTAAAGTCTGCGTGCTGGAAGCTAGGAATTTTAGTCGAGTTAGTTGGTTTCGAGTGACTTACTGAGAGGACAAACTCTACCATATTGTGATCGCTATTGCTCAACGGTTCTATTACTTGAAGATCAGTAATTAGCCTATCATCCGTAGTTATTACTAAATCTAAAATACTGTCCAACCTCGTAGGTTCCCCAACCTTTTGAATAAGAAAGCTATCCTCGAGAAAATTAACTAAACGATTACCTTCCGCGTCTCCCTGCATTGTATCGTAATTCACGTTGGCGCAATTAAAGTCACCCATAACTAAAGCCTGCTCACTACCGATTATTCTCTTTAGTTCACGATATAACGCTTCGTCCGTATCAGCTGTTTGATTTGGGGGCCTATATATAACCGCAACAAGAAGTTTGAAATCGTTCAATTTAAGTTCTGCTATAGTCGAATCTATCGGTTCTGGAATTGAGTGCTTTACTTCTATAACGTTCGCAATATTATCTTTGATATACAACATAACACCGCCTCCTCGCCTACCTATTCTGTTTTTAACAAAAGTCTATAACCTTTAATTTGATACTCCCCTACAAAGTCACGTGTTTCAGTGCTAAGCCACGATTCATTTATCGCAATTAAATCATAGTCTTTACAAGCAATTAAAGAAAAAAATTCGTTTATTTTATTTCGTAGGCTACGAGCATTTAAGGATAGAACCTTCAAATTGTTTGTAATTGCGACACCTTCGCGAGCGCGGGGAAATTTGTGGAATTTACGCTGGGACCGTTCGGTTACGGCAGCCTGAAAAGAAGAGACAGTATTATGAAATAGTCTTCCTAAACGCGCAGTTCCAACTTCATTAAGATGAAGTCCATCTTCGAGGAACAAGTCCCTCCTGCCGTAGAAACTGTTCCAAAAATTTGCAAAATGCACTCCTTCCTGTTGGCAAAGAGACTTTAGGTTATTGTTAATATAGGTCGCCTTGCTGTAGAAATCGCTTCGTTGGATAATTCGAGGAAGTATACCTGTTAAAACAATCTTATTAGTTTTCTCCTTTAATCGCTCTAATAAGTCCCTGTACCTAGCCAGCAGTTCTTCCGATCTAGAATTTAAAACGTTATTAGTACCGACATGAATAACATACGTTGTGTCCTCGGCGGTACTGTCTGTAAAATGGTCAACATTATTAGTTATATCCTCCACCCTTGCACCAGGGTAGCAGTAACGGCGCGCCTACGACGAGGGTTTCTCCCACAGAATTCCTCGAGCTGCCCTCGAACAATGGAATCACCAACGAGTCGTATTTCCGGTTCATCAGTATCTTCGAACCCTAAAACAGAAAACTTATTGCTTGTTATTACTGGTAGACAAGGCTTTGCTTTTCTCAATGGGGCTCCATTTCGCACTCGAACGAAGGGTTGGGAACTAGGGGAAGAGAGAGGGCTATTAGTACTATTTATATTATTAATAGAAACTGAGGCAGGAGGGGTCGTAACTGGAGTCTCAAGGGAATCTAATTTTGCCGTCAGGAGCATCACGCTTTCTTCAAGTCTCACCCTGGCCTGCCTCTCACGTTCTAACTCGTTCCTCAGCACTTCCATGCTTGAGCACCACCTGCAAACTAACTGATCATTATTATTAGCCATTGTAAACGCGTAAGCAGCAAATTTCCCTTCACAGCGACTGCAAGTACTTGACGGGGGTGCCATGCTTTTAATTAGTTAAACAAAAAAAAAAAAAAAAAAACGAGCGTTTGGAAATTAATAAATTACAACGTAGGTCCACCGCGTTCTTGAAACGCAGAAACAGGATCTTGTAACACAAATTTATTACTAAATTAATATAGAATTAAGCTACCGACGAAAGAAATGTTAAAGAAAAAGTATTAAATGGAACTTATCTGGTCGCTGTTTACTGACTTAATCCTTTTTTTCCCACGGTAGGTGACCCTTTTGGAGGTCAGGTAGTGTGTGAAGGAAATCTGAACCTTAAAAAACCACGTTTCTGATAGATTTGAAAAACAACAAAAACAAACCAAGGGAATTTCAACCTTATGACTGCACGTTTTCCGATTGATTCGAAAACCAAACAAGGCAAGCCACGTTCTGTAGCCTTGGTTTGATCAAATAATATAGTACTGAATAACGTCAATAAATGAAATATATTCGTTAATGAATGATTAGTAGTACGAAGTAATTTAGTTAAGAATGCACGGAACACTTTTTTTTTTTTTAAACACTTCAACGAAAACCACTTATTCACTTGATAGCACTCGACAAAACACGTCTATATAATATATATATATATATATAGAGAGAGAGAGAGAGAGAGAGAGAGATCGTCCAGTAGCTCAGTGATTAAGGTGACCAACTAGGAGTGGTGAAGCTCTGGTTCGCTCCCAGACGCTAGCATCAAGCTCAGGTAATCCTTGGGACACACTCACCCTCACCTATTATATATATATATATATATATATATATATATATGGGTGTCCCCAAAAAAAAACCATATACTCTTTATAGCATCATATATTTTATAATTTAAAAAAACCAAACAATATATTGTTATAGCAATTGCCAATGAAAGGTAAATTAGTAATCTAAGTGATCAAAATGTTATAGCGAGTTGTTTGCATATAAAATTTAATTAACTACGCCAAGTGCTCAAAATGTTCTCCGGCGGCATGAATGCACTTTTGAATGCGTCGACTAACTGATTCGCAGACATGGACTAATGTGGATGCTGTGATGGTCCCGCACTTTTCCCTAATTGCATCCTTAAGGTGTTCGAGTGTTGCGGGTCTTGTACCATAAACTGCATCCTTCAGGTAGCCCCACAAGTAAAAATCAAGTGGAGTCAAGTCCGGTGAACGTGGATGATACTCAACGCTTCCTCTTCGTCCTGTCCAACGGTTAGGCAACGTTTCATCGAGGTACCTTCTGACATCACAATGATAATGAGGGGGGGCTCCATCTTGTTGAAAGTAAAAGTCGTCGTTTCCAAACAACTTCCGAACTGCAGGTATAATTTCTGTCCGCAGCATGTCGAGATATGCGGCACCGGTAACTGTCCCATTAAAGAAAAATGGTCCAACCAAAACCCTGGATGATAAACCACACCATGCTGTTAATCCTGGTAAATTAACATGTTTATCCACATAAACGTGTGGATTATCAAGTGACCAGTACCTGCAGTTGTGTCGATTTACTGTGCCATTCAGCTTGAAGGTAGCTTCATCAGACCACACGATTTTGTTGTATTGAAAGTGCATTCATGCCGCCAGAGAACATTTTGAGCACTTGGCATAGTTAATTAAATTTTATATGCAAACAAGTCGCTATAACATTTTGATCACTTAGATTACTAATTTACCTTTCATTGGCAATTGCTATAACAATATATTGTTTGGTTTTTTTTAAAATTATAAAATATATGATGCTATAAAGAGTATATAGTTTTTTTGGGACACCCATATATATACTTTGGGTGCGTTTGAACAACTATTTACTTCTGTTCAACACCTCTGCAGCATCCTGTCTCACTTGGGAGATTTGATGTCGGAGAGAATTGTTTCTACTCTTATGCTCCCCTCATAGTAAGCTATGGCGAGTCAGGGACTAACAGAAACCTGTTGAATTAGTGTTTGAAGGTAGTGAGGTTGGTGTGTTCCTTTGCTGTTTATAATAATGATTGCAGACATTGATGCAGTTACTAATGACAGCATCGTATCGTGTTTTGCGGATGACATAAATATATGCAAGGAAATGTCAAAAGAATGTGACAGAAAAGTTACAAAACGATATTAAAACATTGGTGAAGTGGGCGGAAGACAACAAACACTATGAAGTTCAACGAGGAAAAATTCCCCACTTTAATAAATTAAGTCCTGGAAATAAACTTTGTTTATTAGAGTGGGTTTTTATTATCATAAGGTGCTACAGAATAAAGAGGACAAAACACTGCAAACCAAACAGATAACACCAAACCCACAAGTCAGGGATCTTGGAGTAATAATGTCATCAGATGTAGAATTCAGAGAACACTATTACATTAAAATTATAACAGCTTCAAAAGTAATGGGAATTATGTGAAGGAGCTTCCACAACAGAAAAGCAAACATCATGCTCAAATTATGGAAGAGATTAGTCCAACATTAATTGAGTATTGCTCAATTCTCACAAGACCATGCAGAAAATGAGATATTGCAAACATAGAAGCCATACAAAGAACTTTTACGTCTAAGACAGCAGAAACGAATGATGAAGACTACTGTCTCGACTATATATACACTCAGCCATACACTGGCATACCAGTTCCTGAAACTCTACTCTTTGGAAAGAGGACGCAAGCGTACACAATAATATACAATACGCATAGAAAATACTCAAGGGTTGTGTCCCTAACCTTAGAAATAGAATAGAAATACAGTGGAATGAGTTACAAGGAGTTACAAGGAAAAGAAGCATCTCAAAAGGCCTTGCGGCCCATACCGAGGAGGTACCAATGGCAACGGGTGCCAGGGAAAATTTTGTACACACTCAAATAGTGTGCAAGATTTGGTCTAACCAGTGATGTAGGTCTCGAGATCGGTCTCGGTCTCGAGACCGATCTCGAGACCCAATTTGCAGATCTCGATCTCGATCTCGGTCTCCGCTATTTAGATCTCGGTCTCGATCTCGGTCTCGACAGACGCTGTCTCGGTTTTTCTCCCCGAGACCTTTCGAGACCTCTCGAGACCGTAATGAAAAATAAATGTTATTGGCATACTCATGATGGTGGCTTGGTTGAACAGACACAATTCAGAATGTTTATGAAAGTTTGTAAAAGTAAGGGACTCTAGGTATGCACTAATCAGTCACCCTGTTTTGAGTTGCCACGTTTGTCTTGCGAGGGGGTGTGGGTCTGGATTTTTTTAGGTTAGCGCTACAAAAAAAATTGCCCCCCCCCCCGCCCCCGTCAGATTAATTTTGTTGAAAATGGAAACACTAAATAGAGAATCATATATATATATTATATATATTGAGCGTGTATTTAGCCATGGAGGCATAATAATGAGGCCCCACAGAAGTCAAACTGGGTAGTGGGTACGTACCTTCTGTAACAGATATAAAAGAAGTAAATAAATAAAAAGTATGTATATATATATTCATTTGTTAATTTATAGGCTACACTTTTTGCATTCAACACACTACATCTGAAAAAGTAGTTATTAGTTTATTAATATACTTAACATAGTCTAATTTCCATAGTAGTGTAAAACAAATTGAAAGGGCATGAGCTTGGTCTCGATCTCGATCTCGGTCTCGAATTTGAAGGGTCTCGATCTCGGAAGGTAGATCTCGATCTCGAACCTTTGATCTCAATCTCGATCTTGATCTCACAGGATCAGGTCTCGGTCTCGGTCTGTCTCGGACTTAGTGGTCTCGACTACATCACTGGGTCTAACCTTTTCTTGAACTGATCCACAGAGGAACTGTTCACAACTTCTGAAGGAACCTGTTCCATGTGTCACAGATCTTATACGTAAAGTAATTCCCACACACACTAGTCCTAAACCGTTTCAAATCCAACTTCCAACCATTGTTGCGAGTTGGGTTATCATTTAAACTAAACATACTTCTAAAATCGACATCGTTGAACCCGCGTAAGAGCTTGAAAACCTCGATCAGTTGACCGCGCAGCCTCCGAGTTTCAAGCGAAAACAAGTTCAGGGCGCGTAACCGTCGATTGTAGCCCATATGCCTAACGGAAGGGATTAACTTTGTGGCCCTCGCCTGCACTCGCTCCAGCCTCTCAATATCTTTCCTGAGGGTGGGCGACCAGAACTGCACAGCATACTCCAGGTGCGGCCGAACAAGGGAATTGTACGAGAGAGCACAATCTCCTTGTTCCGAAACTGAAATTGCCTCCTGATATAACCCAATAGTTTCTGGGCTTTCTTTTCCACCTCTACGCACTGTTTCGTAAACTTAAGGTCGCTGCTAATTAGCACACCCAAGTCCTTTTCTAAATCAGTCACCTCGATATTACTCCCAACATCGAGTAGTCCGACTTGGGATTGGCGTAGCCAATGTGCATCACTTTGCATTTACCCAAGTTAAACGGCATTTGCCATTTTTCGGACCACTCTCCTATCCTACCTAGGTCCGCACGCAGTTCCTCGATCGCTTCGGGCGTCCCAACATTGGCCCCAAGCTTGGTGTCATCAGCGAATTTGGCGATCCGACTGACGATGCCACCGTCGATATCATTTATGTAAATGATAAACAACAGTGGCCCCAAAACGGAACCCTGAGGAACCCCACTAGTGACCGAGGCCCAACCCGAACTAGCCCCTTTAATTACAACCCTCTGCCGCCTATTCCTCAGCCAGTTTTCAATCCACCTACCTATTTCCCCACCGATACCCAGCGCACGCACTTTCGCCATTAGCCGGCGGTGAGGTACCTTATCAAAGGCTTTCTGAAAGTCGAGATAAAGTATATCAATCGCCCTACTCTTATCATACTCACTCAACATGACGTGGAAAAACTCGAGCAAGTTGGTGAGACACGACCTATGCCGTCTAAACCCATGTTGGGAGTCCACAAGCAGCTTGTAGGAATCCAAATGGTCAACGATCCTATCCGCTATTATCCCTCTAATAATTTACCTACAACTGAAGTGAGACTAATGGGACGATAGTTCCCTGGACTTTCGTGATCCCCTTTCTTAAAGATAGGGGTCACGTTGGCTTCCCTCCAGTCACCAGGCACCTGGCCCGTCTCCAACGATTTGTTGAAGACTGTAGCCAGGTGGGGAGCCACCTGGTCGCGCACTTCTCGCAACACTCTGGGGAGAAACTGGTCTGGCCCAGGAGCCTTAAACGCGCTCAGTTTGTCTATTCTATCGGCAACGACTGTCGCGGTACATCGAACACTATCCAGGCCAGCACCTTCGTGCCTCACGCCTGGCTCGGGGATGACGCGGGTATCCTCCCTGGTGAACACTCCCGCAAAGTACTCATTAAGCACATTAGCGATGTCCGCGTCGGAGGTCGCAGAACGCCGCTTCGTCCTTTAACGGACCTATCATGCTTCTAATGGGCTTTCTACTATTAACATAACTGAAGAACTCCTTAGGGTTCCCCTTGCAGAGGCTTGCCACCCGTAGTTCTTCGTTACGTTTCGCTAGCCTAACCTTCGCCTTCACTTCCCTACACAGGCGGACATACGCTTCAGTGTTCTCATGGGAACGATTGGCCTTCGCCCTCCTATACGCTACTTTCCTATTTCGGATAGCCGAAGCGATGTCACGATTGAACCACTTAGGCTGCGTTGAAGCAGGGGTGACCGGTTTTGAGGGTATGGCAGCAGACTGCAGCACCATAAACTCGTCCCGGAATGCACTCCACACTCCCTCAACATCGCCGCCGACCTCTAACCCCATCTCTCCTACGCTATCCCTGAGGCTAACAAAGTTCGCCCGCCGGAGATCGAGCTTACTGCCTCTCGAGTTACTACGCTTCACCGAGGGACGCACACACGGAACCTAATAAGACCGTGATCACTCCCGCCCAAGATTCGTCAACGGTGAGGCCAGTGACGAGGTTGTCTTCGGTCGTGAATACTAAGTCTAGAACGCTTTCGCCTCGTGTAGGCTCGTTGACCCACTGAGTGAGGAAGTTCTCATCAGCAAAGTCAACTAGCCTCCTCCCTTCAGCATCAGCAGTCCTGTTTTCCCACTTTATGCCGCGACAGTTGAAGTCTCCTAAAACTACACACACCCTATCCCCTAGCAGGCTACTGAGTTCGGTGTACAGGGCTGTATCCTCCTCGAGGAGGAGATGCGGAGGTCTGTACACCAAGATTAACCTATAGTCGTCCCTCCCACATTCAGATCGACGCCAAGCAGCTCCCGTTCCGACCGGAACTGGCAGTCAACCGGACTCAACGTGTCTCTGACGTATATTAGTACCCCACCCCCCTCCCCACGGGTGCGGTCTTTGCGAAACATTCTATACCCGGGAATTTCGAACTCCCCAACGTAGTCCCTACGATCAGTATGAATCCAGGACTCGGTGATAGCAACGATATCCTGGTATTCTGATGCTAAGAGCGCCCGTAGCTCGCCAAACTTGTTCCTAATTGACCTAGCATTAAAAAGCATTGCACGGAGGGAGCCTCCCTATTCTGACCGCCCCCTAGCACGACCCGTTTCCCGAACAGCCAGGGCTGTCGGGAGTTGAAGAGCCCCTCACTAACGAGGGGACAACTCCGCAGGAGCCTGAGCCCCCTCCAACGTGGAAGGAGAGTCACCCACCTGTACCTGGACGCACCCTTCAGTTGAAGGTACGTCCGCCACCGGCTCATCATCATCCCTCCCCGGTGGGGGCCCATCATCTCTCCCCGGACTCGACCTCACCATACGGTATAGGTGCGGTCAAGCAGCGTGCCTAGCACACCTTTACCCCTGACATTGAGGTGGACACCATCCCTCTGATACAGGTCCCACCTACCCGAAAACGCGTCGAACGGGTCAACAAACCTCACGCCCAGTGGGACGCACAAGTCTTGCACCCTCTCGTTGATGCCAATGACCTTACTGAGCGCGTGGTCACTGGCATTCATCCGCGGTAAAATACCCATCAACATTCCCCTGTCTGTCTTAAGTTTCAGATCATCCGCAAGAGACATGATCTCGGTGATGATCCCTTCCGTTGAACCTACCCTACCGCCTTTGAGGAACAAGTCGTTGCCACCAGCATGGACAACGATCGCAGTCCTCCGACTAGCCACGCGCACCTTATCTAATTCCTTCCTTATGTGCGCCGTTCCCCGACCGGGTAAGCACCTTACCTTCCTCCTGTCTCGGTTTGCAGAAGCAAAGTACTTCTCCTGGCCCCTAATCTGCGAGTCCCCAATTAAAACGGTGTCTTCCTCCTTCGCGCACAGGAGACTAAAGCGGTTGGAGGTCCTGACAGGGGCAACTGGGGTCTCGGGCTTCGGCTTCGCAGCCTTCTTGCCCGAGACCTTTCGAAACCCGTCGCCACCCATAAACTCGGCCGCACTTACACCACCCGACCCACCCCGACCGGCAGCTACATCCTTCCGCTTCTTTGGGTCATCAGTAGGCCCCTTCCCACCCTTTTTCTTTATCGGCCCCTTCCCACCCTTCTCTATCGGCCCCTTCTTTACGCCCTCCACCTTACGCCGCGGTTCCATGCATTCCACGTGGGTCGCTGGCGATTCCTGACACTGATTTAGAACCCTGGCCCCGGTTTCACCTCTACCCTTTCTCCGTGGTCCCGAGCTCTGTCCATTCCATCGCTGGACCCCCTTTCCACGGCAGCTATCCTATCCTGAATGAGCTCCGGGTTGGAGGGCGGCGCAGCCTCGTCAGTGACCGCCGCACCTCCAACAGCCGATCTGGACGACTCGAGCCGCCGGACCCTCTCCTCCAGCTTCAAGTAAAACTGCATGTGTTCGCAAAAGCGGCACATGCTGGAGTGGTTGATCTTCTCGAAGCAGCTTCTTTGAAGTTCGTCACCCACTGGTTTACTTATGAGAGAAGATGCAGAGCTGGGGCGGGACAGGGGATCATGAAAGCGAGGATGAAAAATACCCTCTGAATACGAGGCCCAAAACTTTTCAATATACTGCTAAAAGAACTGAGGAACCTCCAGTACACCATCCTGAATGATCTCAAGAACCAGCTGGACAAGTTCTTTGCCAAGTCCCTGACCGTCCATGCGTTGCTGGCTACGAGGGCAGGAGGGGAACGGAAAACAATTCTTTCCTACACCAAGTCCCACAAATGAAGCGGGATACTCTTGAAGGGTCGAACGAAGGTCGATCATGAGCCGTCATTCAAAATCACCGAAAGGTATATATATATATATATATATATATATAAGTTATTATATATAGAAAGGAAGGGCCAAGGAAAGGTGCCTGCAAAATGCCCCCTTTATAAGAAAGATTTTTTTTAGAAATTTTGAAAGATTGTGTAATGTGTAAAATGCATTTATGTGTATTAAAGAATAGAGAGAAGTGTGTGGTTTTGGGAGTATGTTTGCCTGCCACAGGGTAGATGCGACAAGAAAAGATCAGCTAAAGAGGACAGTGGCAGGAGAAACGGGAGTTCCAGTACTCTTGTCCACCTGCTTAACGTCCGTCCCCCCCCCCCGGGAGTATTTCCCTGGTCGATTGACGTCTACAATCTCCTCCTTATGTTAACACACACCACACACACACACACACACACACATATATATATATATATATATACACATAAGAATAAACATTTAATTTGTATATTATTAAAGTTAAGCAAATGATAAATGTTATTTGAACACGTAGTTAACTTACATTAAAAAATCAAACGAGAAGCTTTGTAATTCCTTTTGTACCGATTACAGTCCGTTAGTTCTATACACATAAAATCGTTTATTGTTTCAGGGAATCTTTTTCCTCTTTGAGTTCCCGAAGGCGCATCGCAGCGGAAAAATAAATAAATATACTTGCATACCCATGTATGTCAGTTCAAGTTAAAAAGTCTTTAATAAAATAGGCATCTTAAATTATATCATTTAGACAACAGAATAGGATACGCGGACGCGAGGCGAAATAGTACAAACTGTATACTATTTTTGCCAAATATTACGGTGTTGGGTATACGCACGCAGGCACCTTCTGTTTGGCATTACTTCCCCCAACCTTATTATACCCTCCGCAAAGCGTTGCAACCTGTGACGGGCAACAGATGCTTGATTAAGTGAGTACAAGTTGAAAAGGAGAAAGAAAACTATCGTGGTCGGGAAAACAGTTAAGAATAGCCCTGTGAACCAAAGAGGCGAGTCATTGTTTGGGATAGTGCAAGGGCATGAAGGTGTACAGAAAATCAAGCGGGTTAATCACTAAAAGGAAAATGTAGACGCTTTAGAACCGCTAGATTTAAACGCGTATTTGTGGTGTCCATTTAAGCTTATGGACGAGGAATGAGAGCGGAGCAATAAATTTTTCATGATTTTTACTGCGCTTTTAATTCGTATTTTCAGTTAAGTGATGCATATCACTCTGAGGTTCTCCTTTATATATACTCGTAGTTTATATTTTATAAGGGTTAAATTTTATTAACATTCATTGAAGTGTGTATGTATACACTTTCTCGGTTTCTCTCATGTCTGTCTATCTCTATCTATCTAGCTATCTATCTATCTATCTATATTTACTTATATTATTATATATATATAATATATATATATATATATATATATATATATATATATATATATATATATATATATATATATATACAGTGTATGGAACCTTTGTAAGGTTGTAAGGTAAGGTATATATATATATATATATATATATATATATATATATATATATATATATATATATATATATATATATATTATATATATATATAGGGTGTCCCATAAGTCCGGCATCATAGGAAAAATAATAAAAAAAGGCAAAACAAAAGCTTTTATTTACAGAACGTGCTCAATATGTCCACCATTGTTTTCAATACACAAATTCAGACGTGATACCCAGTCAGCAAGCACACGGTGAATGATGTCAGGAGTAATGGTGTTACATGCTCCAATAATGCGCTGCCGCAAATGTTCAACACTCCTAATTTTCTCTGCCTATATCAGCGCTTTCAAGTGGCCCCAGAGATAAAAATCTAGTGGCGTGAGATCCGGGCTTCTAGCTGGCCATTCCACAGGCTCTCGACGTCCTATCCAGTCACCAGGGAATTGTTGGTACAGGTATTCCTTACTTGGGTGATGTAATGTGCAGAAGCGCCGTCTTGCTGGAACCATGTTGGGAAATTTCCTTCTTCGTTCAAGACACTGGGAAATGCTTCTTCCTTGAGCATACGCAGGTAGGTGCCTCCAGTGACATGTTCATCGAAAAAGAGGGGGCCTATGATGGTATGATGCGATCCTTCCAAATGCCACACCATACCATCACCCGAGATGCACCTTGTTCCTTTGAAGAGGTATACCAGTGAGGGTTGTTTTGAGACCAGTAGCGGGTGTTCCGTCGATTTACCTCACCATTTCCATAAAAAACAGCCTCGTCACTGAACAGAATGGTGGACGGGAAATTGGCATCCCGAGCATATTGTTCCGTAGCCCATTCATCGTCAGTGCAGTGGACCTCCTTGAAGGTCCACTGCGTGGTTTATCTTCTATGGATCCTGTTTCCTTAAACTTTGCAACAAGTCTGCTAACACAACTCTGTGTTATTGGCTCGCGGTCTGGATGCAGTCTGTTAAATTCAGCAGCGGCCTCTCTTTGTCTCCGATTTCCTATGAGTAGAATTATCTGGATTCGTTCTTCCTTGCTCACAGACATTATGGCCTGTAGAAAGAGAAAAATATGAATTATGGTTTGTAGAAATAGAAAAATATGAATTTCCCCTATGATGCCGAACTTATGGGACACCCTGTATAATAGAATGCCTGCTGCGCCTTGCGCAGCAAAACGTTCCCCGAATGTATTACTAAAACCTTCCCTGGTCTTCCCTTAGTGCGTATACTAAATTTGGTGCATATTACCCTAGCCGTTTATGGTATATATATATATATATTTGGGGGATTTGATGTAGGAGAGAGAGACTTTCTACTCTCAGGCTAGTTAGGGACTTATAAGAAAATTCACGAGATGATTCTTGAATGAATATGGGATGGTGTGTTGGAGGTTCCTCATATATATATACACCGTTTGTTCAGAATTTACCGTAGCTCATGTCGTACAATACATATTATATTAATATGTACTAATATATATATATATATATATATATATATATATATATTAAATATATATATATTATGTGTGTGTGTGTGTGTGTGTGTGTAACTCATATTAATATAATATGTACTGTACGACATGGGCTACGGTAAATTCTGAACAACCGGTATATATACTGTATATACTGTATATGAAACACACAGACCGTGCGTGGAACGAAGAACTCTTCTGGGAAAATTAAATCCGCTATAGTCCGAATAAGTAATGGTAAATGACAAACACCATAGTTTTTCTTTTTCATGATGTTAACCCGACGTGGGGAATGGGGCACTCGCAAAGAGGCCCAAAAAATATAGCTTCACTCACCAGCTATCTGCAAAGCAGATAGGATCCAGCTTTGGGACAGGATCTAGGGGTTACAGCCACACCTAGCCTACTATATTCAGAACCTAAATATAAGCAAAAGACTCGTTGCATTCACGTCGGATTGAATACAGCAAAAAGGGTAACTATTGTATTTTTAGCCAAAAACCAAAACTTAAAACCTCAACTGGCAAAATTGAGGGTCCACTTTTCAAGGCACATAACATGTCTGTTCCATGCACGGTCTGTGTGTATCATGAAAAAACCTCAGGGGACCATTCTGAGTTCAATCCCATATATACACCACACACACACACACACACACACAGACAGTGTATATATATATATATATATATATATATTATATATATATATTATATATATATATAATATATATATATATTATGGATACAGTAACTTCTAAACACTCAGTACATACTGTATAAGTAGTATATAAATTACATCGGTATTATGACTGAATTTGCCTAGGGTATCTTCATTCTAAACTCTTAATATATATATATATATATTTTTTTTTTTCAGAAGCCTCTTAAATAAATTCATTGCAGTGAACGCTAACACCTGTTCCTGCTAGCGTTTGTGCTGCTAATAATATAATAAGGGAGCATTGGGCCGCATTAGCTGGCCTGAGCGATATGCCAGTTGTAGACCCTCCTGAATAATTTTACACACACGCACACACACACACACACACATATATATATATATATATATATATATATGTGTGTGTGTGTGTGTGTGTGTGTACACATACTGGGATTTTAAATTAGCTTTGATTTATTTTTTGACCTGATATAAATAACACAATAAACAAGCGATATACAAACACAGGATTTTAATTCTATTTTCCTCATATATTTTCATAATTCTTTAAGTTTTTACTTTTACAATACCCTTTTCTAAAAAAAAAGAAGTTACGTAACAAGTAACTTCAGAGTAATAAAATATCTTTTTTAATTACTTCTTCGTCTTCAGAAGCTCCTAAAAGTCGACACTGAAATGAATTAGATCTTTCATATATTTGCGGGCATCCCATTATTTAAATTGATATTCAAATATATTTAAATTAAATTTAATTTAAATTTCAATTAAATTTAAATAAGAATTGCATTATATATAACATACTGTATATATACGTGTATATACAGGGTGGTGCATAACATTTGTTTAGAGTGGTCTGCGGAAGAATTAGTTATTGATATGTTTTATTTGATAGTTTTACGTTCTAATATGAACTATTTATATTTTAGATAGAAATGTGAAAGATGCCAAACGTACTGAATGACAACGAGGACTAAATCGGATACGAGACAACGCATTCCGTAGAGAAATGGAAGTAGGAACAACATTTAGCAGTCGAAAGTGGATTGCTGAAAGATTGAGATGAAGTGAATGGTGGGTCATCAGAAAACTGTAAAAAAGATTACGATAACTGCTCTACTGAATTTGGGGAAGGACGACCGGAAAAACTCTCACAAGAGAGCAAAGCACTCATTGATGCGAACAGCGTAAAACGATGATGAAGCAATTCGAGCGTCGCCAGAGAAGATATTGCAAAGTGGCAAAGCAAATTTGTCCTCAAACTGTTCAGCGCTATGGTGCACGGGCTGGCTTGAAACCCTTTCACGTTCAACCAAAACCAATGGAAACAATTTTGAACATCGAAGAAGGAATGTGGTTTTGTGATTATCTGACGTATGGAAGAGGAAGATTTCTTGCATTTTGCGCCAAGTAATGAGTTCTTCGTTTGTGGGCTCTTCGAAGACCGAATTATCAAAATGATTGGGTAGGTCCCTCTCAGTCAATGACATCCATGACGATGAACATTAACAAGAAATAATATATATATATTATATATATATAGATATATGCAAGGGGTTCTAAGCTCGTGCTCTTGAATGCTCTTTGTGCTCGTTGTACGTGCTTGTTCCTGGAGGTTTCACGTGCGCCCTCCCTGCCCTAGCACCAAGGATGATGGGGCTCGACCCTGCAGTCCTTGTCATCCTTGGTATGTTTTCCACTTCGACTGTCCCCTCCACCTTTTCTTTTTCGTCTGTCTTTCCTCTCACTTTTTCTTTGTTTTTCCGCCGGATATGCCCTTTTAAATAGAGGCGAATCGGTTCTCTCCCCAACTTAAAAAAAAAAAAAAATAATAAATATATAATAATATATATATATATATATATATATAATAATTATATATATATATATCTATATTATATATATTATATATATATAATATATTATATATATATATATATATATATTACAGCGTCTGTCCCAAAGAAATGTATACCACTTTGTTCGATAATACCAGCTATGAGATAATAAATATTTACTTTTTATATTTTTTAATAAATAATTTTCTCCTGAATCTAAATATGTAATTTATTTTTATTAAAAATTGAAAAACGAAAACGTTACAATGTTTAAATTATAATATTATTTTTCGAGACTTCATGTGCGATATTTTTCTAATATTTTTGCCGTATACGAGATAAGTTTGAAACCGACGGCACTGTGCAAAACTTACAAAACAACGTTCTGGAAGACGTCGAACATCTTAAAGTGTCATTTAACCATGGAATTTGTAAATTTTTTGAATTAACTAATAATTACAACATTTATGCTTCAATATCAACACTAAACATAAGTATCTCAAAACAGTCGGTTAAAATATTAGAAAATATCGCACATGAAGTCTCGAAAATAATAATTATAATTTAAACATCTGTAACGTTTTTGTTCTTCAATTTTTAATAAAAAAATTACATATTTAGATTCAGGAGAAAATTCTTTATTAAAAAACATATAAAAAGTAATATATTTATTATCCTCATAGCTGGTATTATCGAACAAAGTGGGTATACATTTCTTTGGGACACGCTGTATATATATATCCCTACCAGGATTTGAAACTGGGACCTCTGACTTTGAGTCGCGAGCACTGACCATTATGCTAGAACAAAATAAAAGTTAATACAAGCTGACGAATATTTCATATACCTATTAGGGTGTGTCAATTTTGGGGGTTAAATGACTAAATTGAAAATCATGTGATTTGGTAGCAATTTAATGTAATCATTTGGCATACAAAATAATATCCTTGCTTCAAAAACAATAAAAAATAACTCCTACCTACATCAATTTTAATTAAAAAATTCCATTTTTCCGTAAATTCGTAACAAAATAACAAATGTGCGCAAACATCCTATCAGCATTTAAAGTGGCAATAAGATATCATTCAGAGTCTTTATTTGAAAGTAACCATGCAGTCATGTTCTTTTTGCTGCGGTTCCTTGACATCAGCATTCGGCTTGCTACTTGCGCTTTGATGTAGCCTTCTCGCCTCTCGTGACTGTAAACTTGACTAGCTGCTTCTGTGACCATTTTCACACATCTCTCCACACTCTGAGTGTGAGAAGGCCACTTTGGCACTTGCATTGGGGCCTCTTTAAGTTGTTTTAAATCTTTGTTTGTTATACATGTTGTCAGTGGTGGCTCCAAAACTTCCGAACTCAAGTTAACTAATTCTGACAATTTCGTGGCATTGACGTTTATCGGAGGTACCTTCCTTGTCTGAACAGAGCAGTCTCCCAGCTGGTCATCATCTAGTGATGTTCCTCTAAGCTTTAGAATGATTTCCACAGCCTCAGTTCGCTCTTTGGTACATTGGCTACAGAGTATTGCTTGCAAAACTGCCTCTGGCCTAGCATACCAAGCGGACCTTCTCACCACAGGTAACACGATGTCCACCACTACTTTCCTTTGGGTTCTCAGTACCTGTAATTGAAACAAGATGTGGTTGGGCCCCTCCATCCACATTGGATTAAGTTTTACATTGAACCAGTGAGGAAGATAAAACCCAATAATAAATTCAACAATCAACATCAAATTCTGTAGCATTTTGCCCTTCAATGCATGTTTGGAAACCCAAATCCTGCAGAAACGAATCGCTGTAGTTAACCAACGACTGTGACTTACGGGTCCAATTTCCAAGAGAGCCAGATTTCGAGGCAACTCTCCTGATCTGATTGCTTGAACAATACGATAAGCGTAAGATTGATCCGTGCTGAGGTCTTTGATAACTTCTTCAGACAACACTGGAAGGGGAGGGCCTACTTCGACCTTTGGAAATTTTGTATTTATTTCTAATTCCGTTGCTTCATCTAGCATGTTGCCAAGGGGGCCTGACCACTTGTTGTTGCTCTTTGTAGGACCATCAAGTTCCTGGATGAGACGACGAAGAGGTAGTTCCCTGTGTGCAAATCACATACAATCCAAACAAGCCTTCTTCCAAGTTTTTTCTTTAAATGCGTCATAACACCGCCCTGCCATCCAGTGTTCACCGCAGTTGAGTCTCCACCAACGGCCTGCAGTGAACTGTCAAGTCTTCTTTCTTGAAGCCAACATATTATTTGATCAGCAATTGCTCTGCATGTTTCTTGCCTTCTACTTCTGCTTCAGGAACAAAGTGAAACAAATAGCGGCCACCAGGTTCGGAACACACAGAGTAGTGTTCTTCTTTGATGAGACCGGGAAACTTTCTGTCCATTCCCTCTACCTCTAGGAGAACTTTTGTGTCATCTCTTCTTCCATCAAACAAAAGCAAGAGAGACCTTCCGCCTTCAAATCTTTTTCATGCTGATCAGATATTTCCTTCATTATTTTTTCTTGTGCTCTTTTATCTTATTATAATCTATCACTACGGATGTATCCTCTCGGCTGATGAGGCCTGCATCTATCCAAGCGGCAGTGGCAATCTCTGCAGTCTCTCGTAGCGCCGTATGGTGGCGAATACTGGCAAGGGCAATGTTTGAGATGTCTTTAGTGTTGTATTTCATTCTCTTCGGCGAAGGTTCAGATGGCATTTTGGAGCTATCATCTGATGTTGCTTCTTTCTGTTCATCTGAAGAGCTTTCAAAGAAGTGAGAAACCTCTTGATAGAGCTCTTCATCTCTTTGGGTGGCTTCTTCACTCTTCTTTTCTTCCTTTCTTCCCTCTCTCGGATTTTCTCTTTTTTCTTAGCAATAACAATCTGTATTTTGGTTTCTGAATAATCTGCCGAACCAATCTGCATACTTCCTTGGCCTCCTGCCTTTGTTCTCTGCGCCTTTATGAAAGCCAGCTCCAAAACAAGGATCTTCTTCTCACGAGGACAGCGACAATCAATGTGAAGGTGAGGTTCTCTTCTGCATGAGGGAGAACAATTGGCTTCAGAACACAAACTCTATGGGACACTGGCAGTTAAAAATGTCAAGAAGAGTATCAAGTGTGTGCAGAAATTTATTTTTCTTTGCTAGTTTTCCTTTACCAAGTGATGTCTCAACTGCTTTGTGGCACAGCTTTGTTAATTTTAGCTCAATAGTTCTGTACTGATTGAGTACAGGTGGTTTGAATAACACATTAGCTTTTTTCCACTGATGCAGAAAAGGGGGAATCATGTCCCTTATGAGCTCTTTCTCTGTGTAGTTCCTTCTATTCTTTGTATTTTGTTCACGAAGGAGTAACCCTAGTCTCAGCATGTCTCGCACTGTTGGTAGTTCTGATACGGGAAGCTCCTTGCCTGTACCGACTAACAGGCTCAAGTGGCATGACGACTGACCTCTTGTCTTCAATTTTGGCATCTTAGGAATATCTGAAAAGAAAGAAAAACAGTTAAGTATTTTATATGAATTACGATGTTTCAAAGTTTAGTCATTCGATGTTCTAAAATTCAATAAAAAAATATTTCATGGGATTACAACATAATTAGACAGAATATGATAATAATAAATAATTGTAATAATCAATAATCCATACTTACAGTTAAACTGTAGTATTCGTCTAGTAGAATAACTATGAAGTAGGTACAAGAGCAATAACAGCAAACCACTGTCTATGACATCTAAGAGGCAAATGAGGACTGAGAGTGAGGGACAGTTCTATTCATGTTGTGACTTGTACATTGTACAACAACTATATGACCTTGAAAACACTCCATATGCGATCAGTGGGATAATTCTGTGACAGATGAATAGTTAATCAATTTATGTCCTATTATTTTAAAAGAGTCAATTTCTGAAACTTTAAGGTAAAATTGATGTAGGTAAAGGTTATTTTATTTCATTTTGGTTGGCCAATTTCAAGTTTTGACATGAAAAGACTATATTTTCACTACCAAAAATGATTTTAAAAAAGTTGACAAAATTGACACACCCTAATACCTATGCTACATATGTAGCAAACAACAATAAAATTACTATTATTATTATTATTATCATCATTATTATTATTATTATTATTATTATTGTTATTATTATTGCTATCCGTGAAAAACATTATA
Source organism: Bathynomus jamesi (assembly GCA_023014485.1). Taxonomy (NCBI): domain Eukaryota; kingdom Metazoa; phylum Arthropoda; class Malacostraca; order Isopoda; family Cirolanidae; genus Bathynomus; species Bathynomus jamesi. The sequence goes on from JAJOZX010010576.1 coordinate 22,255, forward strand.
ATGTTCTCACGTCTAGAAGTGTTTTTACGTATTAACCCCCTTGCAGTTGAGCTAATGGACAGCATTTAATTTAAATCCATCTTAGTTACACGTGGGTACCATGTAGATGGCAGTAACGCCTTTTGTTAAGAACGTGCGGATACTCATGTGTTTATATTTCCATCTATATGGCGCCTCTTGTAAGCTAGATAAATTTGAATTAATTGTTGTCCTTTAGCTCGGGTGCAAGGGGTTGACACGTAAAATACTTCTCTGAAAATGGCAGCGTTTCCCTAAAGTAATGACATATGCGCTAGGTTATAATAACGTTTATCTTGTCCTAGCTTAATGAGCAGTGATCGCGATTCCAAGTCGGAGATCCCGGGTTCGAATCCTAATTGGTGATATTTTGCACAGCAAAAAAGTGCGCGTATCCATGTGAACAGACGTGTTTTATCGAGTGTCCAGTGTGTCATTTGTAAAAGTGGTTTTCGTTGAAGTGTTTAAAAAAAAAAAATAGTGTTCGGTGCATTCTAAACTAAATTACTTCGTGCTACTAATCATTCATTAACAAATATATTTCATTTATTGACGTTATTCAGTACTATATTATTTTATCAAACCAAGGCTACTGCACGTGGCTTGCCTTGTTTGCTTTTCAAATCTATCAGAAAACGTGGAGTCATAGGGTTCATTTTTCCTTCGATCGAGAGGTCAGGTAGAGTGTGGTCACAACCGTGTGAAAAAAGGAAAAAAGTCGGGTCGAATCGCGGACAGATAAGTATTATAAATACTCTTCTTTTACAGATCTTTTGTCGGTAGCTTAATTCTATATTCATTTAGTATAAATTTGTATTACAAGAACCTGTTTCTGTGTTTCAAGAACGCGGTAGACCTACATTGTAATTTATTAATTTCCAAACGCTCGTTTTTTTGTTTTTATTTTTTGTTTCTTTTTGCGTTTTTTGTTTTTTAACTAATTAAAAGCATGGCACCCCCGTCAAGTACTTGCAGTCGCTGTGAAAGGAAATTTGCCGCTTACGCGTTTACAATGGCTAATAATAATGAACGGTTAGTTTGCAGGTGGTGCTCAAGCATGGAAGTGCTGAGGAACGAGTTAGAACGAGAAAGGGAGGCCAGGGTGAGGCTTGAAGAAAGCGTGATGCTCCTGACGGCAAAATTGGAATCCTTTGAGACTCCAATTAAGACCCCTCCTGCCTCAGTTTCTACTAATAATATAAATAGTATTACTAGCCCTCTCTCTTCCCCTAGTTCCCAACCCTTCGTTCGAGTGCGTAATGGAGCCCCATTGATGAAACCTAAGACATGTCTACCAGTAATAACAAACAATAAGTTTTCTGTTTTAGGTTTCGACGATGCTGATGAACCGGAAATACGACTCGTTGGCGATTCCATTGTTCGAGGGCAGCTCGAGGAATTCTGTGGGAGAAACCCTCGTCGTAGGCGCCGTTACTGCTACCCTGGTGCAAGGGTGGAGGATATAATTAATAGTGTTGACCAATTTACAGACGGTACCGCCGAGGACACAACGTATGTTATTCATGTCGGTACTAATAACGTTTTAAATTCTAGATCGGAAGAACTGCTGGCTAGGTACAGGGACTTACTAGAACGATTAAAGGAAAAAACTAATAAGATTGTTTTAACAGGTATATTTCCTCGAATTATCCAACGTAACGATTTCTACAGCAAGGCGACATATATTAACAATAACCTAATGTCTCTTTGCCAACAGGAAGGAGTGCATTTTGCGAATTTTTGGAACAGTTTCTACGGCAGGAGGGACTTGCTCCTCCGAGATGGACTTCATCTTAATGACGTAGGAGCTGCGCCTTTAGGAAGACTATTACATAATACTGTCTCTTCTTTTCAGGCTGCCGTAACTCGAACGGTCCCAGCGTAAATTCCACAAATTTCCCCTGCGCTCGCGAAGGTGTCACAATTACAAACAATTTGAAGGTTTTATCCTTAAATGCTCGTAGCCTACGAAATAAAAGAAACGAATTTTTTCTTTAATTGCTTGTAAAGACTATGATATAATTGCGATAAATGAATCGTGGCTTAGCACTGAAACTCGTGACTTTGTAGGGGAGTATCAAATTAAAGGTTATAGACTTTTTGTTAAAAACAGAATAGGCAGGCGAGGAGGCGGTGTTATGCTGTATATCAAAGATAATATTGCGAACGTTATAGAAGTAAAGCACACAATTCCGGTACCGATAGATTCGACTATAGCAGAACTTAAATTGAACGATTTCAAACTTCTTGTTGTGGTTATATCAATCTAGGTATTTTCGCCGCAGGACGTTTGGCCGCAGGACTTTTCGCCGCAGGACATTTCGCCGTAGGAATTTTCGCCGCAAGGAATTTTCTCCGCAAGGAATTTTCCCCGCAAAATATATAATTTGTATAGATATATAAATATAAGCCTACCAAATTTTCTGAACTCTCTAATACGTCGGGTTTGGATGACTTGGAAATTTTCATTTATTCATTCTCTTAAATAAGTGATTTCATGTACTTCAAAGGTTTTGAACCCTTAGGTTTTTAAAAACCATTTTTGATGGTTTAAAGTGATACTGCACATGCAATAACAGATACTGTCAAAGTTTTATAAAATTATATGCCCTTGTCTTTGAGCTAACTGGTCTACCCCTAAGCTCCGTCCACAATATTTTATTTCGGTGCAGTGCTTACATTTATATTCCATTACTTAAGCCCTCTAGGATGCCATATACAGTTAAAAGCAGCCGAGGAGGAGAAAAATTAGTTGACGATGTTAATTACGTGTACCGAATCGACAGAAAATGTGATAAAAAATCGTATTGGAAGTGTGAAATAAAAAACTGCAAGGCAAGAGTGCATACAATTTTAGAAAGTGACGCTAAAATAGTAATTTGCAAAACATTTGGTGAGCATAGTCATTCTGCAAACGCATCAAAGCCTAAAGTGTACGCCAAAATAGCAAGTATGAAAACGACTGCTACTAACTCCCAATTATCTGCAAGATCACTAATTGCCGATGCTTCTGCAAGCCTAGATGATGCAGGTTGTTATCTAATGCCATCAATTGCAACTTCATCAAGAAATATTAGAAAATGGAGGCAAAAGAATATGGATATGTTGCAAAAGTACATAATAGAACGTAAACTACGCTAGGATCTTTAGGAGACATTTTTTAAATCAATCCATCAAATAAAACGTTAAAACTAACGAAAATATTACGACTTAACCTAACCAATCGTCAACTTATTTTTTATTTTTTAAAAATTCTTTTGCAGGGGGCGAAAATTCCTTGCGGGTAAAATTCCTTGCGGCGAAAAGTCCTGCGGCGAAAAGTCCTGCGGCGAAAAGTCCTGTGGCGAAAGTTCCGAACGCGTGGTTATATATAGGCCCCCTAATCAAACAGCTGATACAGACGAAGCGTTATATCGTGAACTAAAGAGAATAATCGGTAGTGAGCAGGCTTTAGTTATGGGTGACTTTAATTGCGCCAACGTGAATTACGATACATTGCAGGGGGACGCGGAGGGTAATCGTTTAGTTAATGTTCTCGAGGATAGCTTTCTTATTCAAAAGGTTGGGGAACCTACGAGGTTGGACAGTATTTTAGATTTAGTAATAACTACGGATGATAGGCTAATTACTGATCTTCAAGTAATAGAACCATTATGCAATAGCGATCACAATATGGTAGAGTTTGTCCTCTGAGTAAGTCACTCGAAACCAGCTAACTCGACTAAAATTCCTAACTTCCAGCACGCAGACTTTAGTAAATTTCGAAATAAATTGTCACACGTCAATTGGGAAAACGTAATGGGGAACTCCAACGCAAACCTAATGTGGGAATCGTTCGAAACAGTATTTAGGACTATAAATGAGGAATGTGTACCGTACAAAATTAAGCGTGTGAAAGTAAACAGCAAGCCCTTGTGGTTTACTTCTAGAGTACGAGACATTATAAAGAGTAGAGATAGGGCTTATAGGATACATAAGTGCGATAAAGACAATTTGTGGTTACGAAACAACTACATATCTCTAAGGCGTGAAGCGAAAAGTGTAATAAAAAAATCCAAGCGCGAATTTGAAATCTCCATAGCTCGTGACGGTAAAGAAAACCCCAAGCGATTCTTTCAATACGTCAATAATAGAAATCCAGTGAAAAGTGTGTTGGGGCCTTTGAAAAATGTAAACGGAGATCTAGTTTCTGAAAACAAGGAAATGGCTACCTTACTAAACGAATTTTTTACGTCAGTTTTTACTATAGAAGATGTAAAATATCCCTACGGTCATAGACATAATACCTTTTGATAATGTAATATTTTGGATAATATAGTGGTTAGTGAAAGGTAATGCGCTATATTGATAAAATGAAAATGCGTAAATCACCGTGGCCGGATTCCATATATCCTATACAACTAAAAGAATTAAAAGATAGCATTGTTGTGCCGCTAACAAAAATTTTTATTGCGTCTATTTCTGAGGGGTGCGTACCAGATAATTTCAAGTTAGCAAACGTAACACCTATCTTTAAGAAAGGCGATAAAGGTGGTGCGGCGGGAAATTATAGGCCAATCAATTTAACGTCTGTTGTAGGTAAGCTACTGGAATCAATAATTAGGGATCGTATAGTCGAACACTTAGAATTGCATAAACTAGTTAGAAATACGCTGCACGGTTTTAGGCGAAACAAATCTTGCTTAACTATCTTTTAGAATTTTTCGAAAGCGTGGTTGACATTTACGATGGACATCGGGCGGTTGATGTAGTGTATTTAGATTTTCAAAAAGCGTTTGACACCGTGCCGCACAAAAGACTCATTGAAAAAACTAAGGCTCATGGAATCAGGGTGTAGTAATAAATTGGCTAGAAGAGTGGTTGCGAGGTAGGAAACAGGGGTGGTCGTTGATGGAGCGGAGTCGTGTTGGGCTAATGTAGCGAGTGGCGTTTCCTCAGGGTTCTGTATTGGGCCCCTTGCTTTTCTTATATATATAACGATTTAGATGTCGGCCTAGTCAGTACAGTTTCAAAGTTTGCGGATGACACGAAGCTGGGTGGTAGGGCGATTAATGACGAAGATAGAGGTAAAATCCAGGAAGATCTGAATAAAATCGTTGATTGGACAGTCACATGGCAAATGAGATTTAACGTTGATAAGTGCAAAATTTTGCATATAGGTTCGCGTAACGGTAATTTTGCGTATAGTATGTCAGGGAAAGATTTAACAAGCGTAGAGCAGGAAAAAG
>JAJOZX010010576.1:35000-97500 GCA_023014485.1 Bathynomus jamesi
TATATTTGGCTGCAGCCGACGTTTCGGGCAACTCTACCCATTTTCAAGGCCTAATAAAATAAAAGGCTAAAATTAATGCATGACAAAAAAAAAATAAAAAAATTATACGAATGTCAAAAACAAATTAATTCATAGCACAGAATAAAACCACTTAAGATAAAAATTAAAAAGCGTAAAACAAGCATAAGCCAAAAACAAATTAAAAATTATATACATGACAAATAACACATGATAAAAGTAAAACTTTAAAACTAAAAACATTCAAACAAATTAGTTAAAAATTAGTTAAAAACTTCACTAATAAAAAGTTAAATGAAAAAACGCAAAAGTGCACGAAAACATACCATGCTCACTTGACATCCTCAAACAACTGAGGCGAAAAGGAGACAGGGTCAAGGGGAAAACAGAAAATTTAGTTGGTAGGCATTCTAATTAATATAAAGGGGGTAACAGCTGGAATCAATATTTAAGCTGGAATTCAGAAATTTAATGCACAAAGATTCATAAATACGGAGAGAGGACGGACATTTTAATGATTTAAGAATTTTAAAGTTATTAACGGAAATATCAACTTTACACTTAACAGAATGATTTCTCGTTCTTTGCAGGCGAGATTTTGCTCCCATATGGGTATTAGCCATAGGACAGGGAAAGTTTTATCTAAAAAGGAACAGTCTGCCATTAGAAATCATTCTGTTAAGTGTAAAGTTGATATTTCCGTTAATAACTTTAAAATTCTTAAATCATTAAAATGTCCGTCCTCTCTCCGTATTTATGAATCTTTGTGCATTAAATTTCTGAATTCCAGCTTAAATATTGATTCCAGCTGTTACCCCCCTTTATATTAATTAGAATGCCTACCAACTAAATTTTTCTGTTTTCCCCTTGACCCTGTCTCCTTTTCGCCTCAGTTGTTTGAGGATGTCAAGTGAGCATGGTATGTTTTCGTGCACTTTTGCGTTTTTTCATTTAACTTTTATTAGTGAAGTTTTTAACTAATTTTTAACTAATTTGTTTGAATGTTTTTAGTTTTAAAGTTTTACTTTTATCATGTGTTATTTGTCATGTATATAATTTTTAATTTGTTTTTGGCTTATGCTTGTTTTACGCTTTTTAATTTTTATTCTTTAAGTGGTTTTATTCTGTGCTATGAATTAATTTGTTTTTGACATTCGTATAATTTTTTTATTTTTTTTTTTGTCATGCATTAATTTTAGCCTTTTATTTTATTAGGCCTTGAAAATGGGTAGAGTTGCCCGAAACGTCGGCTGCAGCCAAATATAATGACTTTCTTGCTCTACGTCTTCGTTTTTATCCTAAATGTAAAATTACGTCTCCTTAGGAGGGATCCTATTTCATATATATATATATATATATATATATATATATATATATATATATATATATATATATATATATATATATATATATATATATATATATATATATATATTAGTTTAATCTTGATTAAAACCGTTTTTATACAAAACAAAAATAAATTATTTGAAAGAAAAGACACCAAAACAGTTTATATTTTCTTTTATTAATAAATTTCCAGTTACCTGTTTCTAATAAATTATAGATTTATTGAAAATTAGTTAGTTTTACTTAAGACATTTTTAATTAATCCCGAAAGTAATGTCCGCCTTGTTTGGGTTGAATACGATGAGAGCAGATTTTTGAAGGACGATGCGTTAAAATCGAGATATTGATTCCAATCACTGAAAGGTGTTACTGAGAAAGGACTGTCTAGGTTTTATTTCATAAAGATGTCAAGCTCCAAAGGCGAGTTACGTAGCTACTTTCTATCTGATTTTGTGTCTGCGCATATTTTCGTATAGCCTGAAAGGCATTTTGCTCCTGAAGTTAATTGAAGTGTAGGAATATTGGAGTCACCTTCACTTACAAATTTATAAGTCTTTGGGCTATACTTTATAATTTAGCTAAAATTATTGTATTGTGGTTTGGTTAGATAGTACATTGTGATATATACTGAATATTTTTCTTTATTTATTCTTTATATATATATATATATATATATATATATATAGATATATATATATATATATATATATATATATATATATATATATATATATATATAAAACTTATATATATATATATATATATATATAAAACTTATATATATATATGTATATCTATAATATATTTATATGTATATATATATATATATATATATATATATATATTATAATATATATATATCTATATATATATATATATATATATATAAATATATATTATATATTATTATATATATATATATATTATATATATATATATATATATATATATATACATATATATATATATATACATACAGGATGGCGCAAAATTCAGGAACCATAGGCACATTTTAATAATTAATTTGTGTTTTAATATGTGTTTTGTTCTTTTCAGATTTGTTGTTGAACCTATGGCACAGAAATTGACAATAGATGAACGGGTGGAGATAGTTTTAATGTGTATAAGGCGTGGTAACACACACCGATCAATCAGTTGCTACTGCTTTTAATGACAAACACCCTGAGAGGCCGCCAGTTGTTCAGGCATCAGTTGGAAAACTGTTTACTTGCTTCAAAGAAACGGGAAGTGTTCATGATCGGCCAAAAAGTTCAACCTATGCAGCAACATCACTAACGGTACTTAATCACCTCGAAAACAGCCCACGTAAGTCCTAAAGATAGTTATCCCAGGAAACGGGTGTTTCCAGAATATCCTTTGAACAAATTCTTACAACAAATCGTTTCCACCCTTACAAAGTTCAACTCGTTCAGGAACTGCACGGTGACGACACAGACCGTCGTGTAGAGTTCTGCCAGTGGTTTCTACAACATCGACAGCTTCAACGAAGGATCACGTTCAGCCACGAAGCGATATTTCACCTCAGCGGTCGTGTCAATAGGCATAATGCACGCTATTGGGTCAATGAGAACCCCCACTGGATGGAGGAAGGACATGTGCGATTCGATCCACGAATTATGGTGTGGGCTGCACTCTGGGGGGATCGGTTAATTGGTCCGTACTTTTTGGACGGCAATGTAACAGGTGAAACATATCTGCATATGCTGCAAACATTCCTAATGCCCATACAGGACGACATTCCATTGGCAGAACGGGCGGAGATGTGATTTCAGCAGGATGGTGCACCACAACATTTCGCAACCATCGTCTTCTTCCTTGCTGAGGTAGTGGTTTGGACCCTAGGAAAATCTGTAGATACCCTTCGTCATATGACCTTAGATGTTACAAAGGTTAAACAACACTATATATATATATATATATATATATATATATATATATATATATATATATGCGGTGTAGTGGTTAGCGTCGCTGACTACGAATCCATCGGCCCCGGGATCGAGACCCGGTAATGGCAGCCGGCGCGCAGAAAAACCTAGCTGTTCATCCTTCCACACAATAAAGAAAGTGGTTGGTAGATAAGTGGGTACCCTGGGTGCCCTAGTGGTTAAGACGCTGTGCTGCTGGTGGGGCGTGGTTCGGATTCCACGTTAAACTGTAGGTCTAAGATGGAGTGAAAAGCTTAAACTTCGTCAGAATGACCAATTCGGGAGGAAACAAAACCAATGGTGTATATATATATATATATATTACCTTCGTGCGGGACCATCACAGCATCCACATTAGTCCATGTCTACGAATCAGTTAGTCGACGCATTCAAAAGTGCATTCATGCCGCCGGAGAACATTTTGAGCACTTGGCGTAGTTAATTAAATTTTATATGCAAACAACTCGCTATAACATTTTGATCACTTAGATTACTAATTTACCTTTCATTGGCAATTGCTATAACAATATATTGTTTTTTTTTTTTAAATTATAAAATATATGATGCTATAAAGAGTATATAGTTTTTTTTGGGACACCCTGTATATTATATATATATACACATACACATACACACACACACACACACACACATGGTGTTGTTTAACCTTTTTAATATCTAAGGTCATATGACGAAGGGTATCTACAGATTTTCCTAGGGTCCAAACCACTACCTGAGCAAGGAAGAAGACCCATGAGATACGCAACTTAATGGCTGACATCTGAACGTCCCACCTGAGACTCGAACCAGGACCCTCACTAGAAAAAAAAAAAGAAACCTATCGGTGCTCTTCCAATATGTGCTCTACCTTAAAATTTACATTCCAATACGTGATCTACCTTAGATTATTCGGATTAGCAGCAGGTACGTTAGTTAGCCTTATAAGGCTAACTAACGAAAATATCACGACTTAACCTAACCAATCGTCAAGGGCGTATAGTTGACCTAACGATTGGTTAGGTTAAGTCATGATATTTTCGTTAGTTAGCCTTATAAGGCTAGTTTCACGGTAGAGCACGTATTGGAATATGGTAGATCACAGTTTCGCGGTAGAGCACATATTGGAAGAGCACCAATTATACTGTAAGAATTGTAGACTATTAGGTTATATTCTCTAGTTTTATCCACATCTCGTATAGAGTATTATCGCATATGGGAGTGTATGTGGTTACATCATCAATCCTTTAATCAAAACCACAAGAGAATTATTAGAAAAATAAACAAGAGTGGTTATTATCCTCATACATCACGAATCGTTAAGCAACTGCGTATATTAAAACTTAGACATATTTGAAATACTATACAGATGTGCTCCCTAATGTTCAGAGTTACAAAACAATCTGCTCCGACTATATTAATCAAGAATATAATGAACACTCAGATACGTCATAAACATTAAACAAGGGGTATGGAGAATGAATATATATATATATATATATATATCTCAAAGGCAAACTATATACTCTTGAATGTAGTAGAAATTCTTACACTTATTTAGCCGTGGAATTATGGAACAACGAATTAAGAACAATGAATACTTTCTCATCTTTTGCAAAGCGATTAAAACTTAACCAATTCCAAAGTTACTGAAGGTACTCCTTTCTTTCTCCTTGTTAAAATTCTCATTAGCCTTCTTTTAAAAATCTCTCCTATTACTTTTTACCTCACCTCACATTTCATTATTCTTTGTACTAAGCGTCTAATAAAAGTATACAGTATGTCCTAGTCTGTAAGTTCTTAGGTTCAAACTGGTTTCATTATTCGCTGTATTTAGCTCCTAATTATGTATATGTCCTAGTTTGTAAGTGCTCTTTAGTCTTTTAAAGCTATCATAAAAATCTATAAAAATATTATTATTATTATTATTATTATTTTTTTATTATTATTATTATTATAATATCTAATTAGTAGATTTGGGCTTGTAAAGCGTGCACACTTGCTAAAGGCAGTTTACAACTGTGTCACAGCATCTGTATTTAATAATGGAATTATACTCGTCTATGAAAGCTGTACATATTTGTAAATAAATAAATAAATAAATAAAAAATAAATGTTTAGTTCCCGATATATATTACAATGAGTCACATATTGTTTAGCATTACAAACTGTTCGAAAGTTGTAGTCTTCAAATGAACAGCCCAGCGTTTTATCACTTAGGAAAAAAAAAAAAAAAAAAAAAAAAATATATATATATATATATATATATATATATATATTTTTTTCAAGAAAGTCATAGATTTTCTGTCTGACTACTCTTTCAAATATATATATACACACACAAACACACACACACACATATATATATATATATTTTTTTCAAGAAAGTCATAGATTTTCTGTCTGACTACTCTTTCAATATATATATACACACACAAACACATATATATATATATATATATATATATATATATATATAAATATATATATATATATATATATGAAAGAGTAGTCAGACAGAAAATCTATGACTTTCTTGAAAATATATATATATATATATATATGTTTGTGTGTGTGGTTTGCAGTTAGAATGTATATAATGTACGACATGCGGGAGGTGCCATCTTGGGGCATTGGTTTCTGCGCGTATGTAGGAGAATTACGGCATTTGTTCGAGTGAGGCCCGTGGTGTAATGGTTATCATATCTGACCGGCAATCGGAAGATCCCGGGTTCGATTCCCGGGTGGTTACCTCATTTTTCATTTGTTTTGTTCTCTCTCCTCTTCTTGCGCGGAATATTCTCCTATACAAGCGTCGTTCTTTACGTTAATTATACTGCGTGTTTGCAGTTAGAATGTATATATATATATATATATATATATATATATATATATATATAATATATCCAAATGCACACAGATATACTTTCATTAAATTTTAACCCCCAAACTTATTAGAAATTAGGTATACTGGAATAGGAAGAGCTTACTTTACTGATGTGATGATTTGCACTGCATGGCATCAGCAAGCCGTGTGTAGTCCGGATTGTAGCTGCTGATTGCTAGCCTCAAACAAGCATCCAGGTGATCATCTGTCAGTGTGGCTCGGTAGTTTGATTTGATGATATTCATGTGTGAGAACGTTCACTCACAAAGGTAGGTTGATCCAAAAAATGCTGTCAAGTACATGACACTTTTTCTAACATTCGGATACTTTTCTCCAAGAAGTAGGTGCCAAAAGTTTCCTTCTGAAGACCTGGATTTGATGTGAATGTCGTTTCGCAGAGTCAAAATTTCATTCTCGATTGTAGATATGTCCAATGTCCATATTAAACAATAAGGCCATTTTTGATGCAATATCATCAGAGTCAAAGTTTGCACCAAATGGGAAGCACGTGAATGTTGCTAAGTCTTGGAACCGTCTTTTGAAGTCTGTAATAACATTCTGCAACTGTTTAACGTATCGAACACTGTCAAACTGGTCGCATTCTTTCCCCTGACTTTCCAGCTCTGACATCATGTTTTTGAAGTTCTGCAGTTGGTGTCGCTGTAGCTGTGAAGATACCAGTTCTAGTTTTTTTTAAAAGCACTCACTGAAGTAATCATTTCAACAATAGTTTTTGTTTTTACCTTGTAACTCTAAGTTTAGCTGATTTAGAAAAGCAGTGGTGTCAGTCAAAAAAGCTAAATCTAACAGCCATACTTCGTCTTCCAATTCTTTTTAATATGTTTCTTTTAACTTCAGAAAGTCTTTAATTTCAGGTAAGAGATCTCTAAACCTCTGCAGGAATTTACCTCTACTTAGCCACCTGACATCAGTGTGCAACAAAAGGTCAGTGTGTTCTGCTTTATTTTCTTCTAGCTGAGACCGGAAGAGAAGCCTTTGTAGACTTCTCGCCCGAATAGAACACACAATCTTATGGGAAATATCCATAATTTCTTTAATATTCAACATTTTACCACACAATGCTTGTTGGTGAATTATGCAGTGATAATTAAAGAAGTTTGGAAACCTTTTGTCACTTTTGCACAGGGCGATGGAACCCATTGGAGAGGCCAGTCATAGCAGGTGATCCGTCAGTTGTTATGCTCACAAGCTTGTGAAGTGGGAATTGTGTGTGTTAACAAACTCACTGAATGGAAGAAAAATGTCCTCACCTCGAGTTTTCCCTCTTAAAAGTAGGATTTTAAGAGTTCTTCTTTGGCAGTTATATCTTCAAACACGATTCTAATAAAAATGCATAATTGTGATGTGTCGATCACACCTGTCGAGTCATCAAACTGAAGTGAAAGGAACATGTAGTCATGTATATCTTTCTTCAGTTGTTCCACCAAATTCTCATCCATTACTTCACAACGCCGCATCACAGTGTTTCTGGATAGCTGAAGCTGGTTAATAGCAGACAATTTTTCCGATTTATTACTGAAATTCTGAAACAATGACTCTGCTGCCTCTGTAAATGCTTCTTTGAATATTTCTCCATCCTGAAAAGGTTTCTTGTGTTTCGCAAGTACACGGCTCACCCGAAATGACGCAATCGTTGCTGCTTTCGATTTTGTGCTAGGCCCTGTAAAGATAGACTGCTGAGCACTAAGTTGAGACTTAAGTTCATTGACTTTCCTCTTACGTAGTTCACTTTCAGCTGGGAAATCAGTCATACCGCTCGTGAATAGTTTTAAAATGCCTCTCTAAATTCCCCTTTTTTGACGAAAGCGGCACATGCATGGCAAATTAAACACACATTTGGAATTTTTCATCGTAAAAAAATATGCAGTCTCCCACTCATTGTGAAAGTTGCAAGTTTTTTGTTTCTTGGCACTTGGTCCAGCACTCATTTTAACGGTGTTAATGCAATTGGACTGAGACTGACCTTCACCACCGATTATTCCAAATGACTGACCCGTCACTTAAGTGACACATGCTCATAACAGCTCAGCTTACCGCGGTATGACATTTTGGCAGAAATTAAAGTTAGCGGTGTCATTTTCTGTGACATTAATTAAATATCTCTCAGAATTATTAAAGTTAAACTTTTTATTTTTTATTAATGACTGATAAACACAAAATAAAACAAATAAATGTTGCTACCGATAATGGAGGTGATAACATAAAGAACGCTAATTTTTGATAGTAGCGGTCGGGTCGTGTGCTCGTTAGTATTGTGAAATGTAAGGTCTCTGTTGTTAGGCTAAGCTACTGGTCATTCTGCAATCTACTAAAATTTGCTCTACGATCTACTGGTAGATCGCGATCGACGTTTTGGCCACCCCTGTTCTACATGTTCATGTCATTACATTTTTTTAGTTATGGAATTACTATGACGCACTTAAATACAACTACCAAATACAAACTACAAATTCCGCCAATTTCCATATTTTTAGGGTCGACCTGAAACACCCTGTATATATATATATATATATATATATGCCTCTCACCCTGTTATCGGTTCTGCGCGTCGGTCTCGTTTCTCGTGGAGGTCAGGCTTGTGACCCACCTCTAGATCTGGACTGGTGTTGAAGGTAATTGCTCTCTTGGTTTCTCCATCTCACATAACCAGGTACACCCGGCTCATCTGGATTACCTCGAGCCATGTGTCTAGTCTCTTTTGAAGTCGTTCACATGAACACCAGCTGTATTGCTGATGTCATTGTGTAACACTGATTCTGTTTATATAGAATTTTTTATGTTTTTATGTGCATTTGTGGGCGCTGAGTCCAAATCTGGCCTTGGTTTGTGTGTATCATCAATGGTTTCAGAGATAATCCATTTTTCATGTTTTACCAGTATAATGTTATTATGGCGCAGCAATATCAGAATAATCAGGAATTGTTGAGAACAATCCGAATGTTCGTTGACAGTTCCTTGCTCTAGAAATTGCCCGAAACTTCCACTGTGCTATATAAAAAAAGCGCAGAGTCTGAGAAGTCAGTAAGTGTGAGCACACAAAGAAAGCAGGTTGTTTGTCTGATGGTTACCAGCACTAAGGTACTATGTTTCTGTGCTTCTCTGTGCTGGCGATTTGAGTGTTATCGATCCTTTTTTATTGCGAACATTATTTCAGTGTTGTGAATACATCTTTTTTCTGGAATCTGTAATCTGTTTGCAGATTTAATAACTCTTCTCTCTATATCTGCAGGTTATGATTAATGTAGTACAGTTTGGTAATGAGAATGGCAACTAGAGCTTGTAAACACTTGCCGGATATTTCTGCTACGTTTGTGGATATTGCATTGGCCCCAAGCAAGTATCGCACAAGATTGTGAAAGGCACTAAGTTCTGGATCGCGTATCGGCTCTATTTTGGTATGCCTATGGGTGACCAAGATAAGCCCTGGGCACCCCATGTGATCTGTGTGAGCTGCCGCTCCACACTTGAAGGGTGGCTGCGGGGAGTACGCAAGGCAATGCCCTTTGCGGTACCCAGAATAGGAGAGAACCAAAGAGCCACCACGACGATTGCTACTACTGCATGGTAGATGTTTCTAAGTACAGGAAAGTTAAAGGAAGGCAGACTCTTCAGTATCCAAGCATAGCGTCGTCCATAGCTCCTGTACCACATGGCGAAGGTCTTCCAATACCACGTCCACCAGAACAGGTATCTATCCATTACTTTACCTTCTGTATTTACAGACTGTGGGTCATTATGTGTTGATTTTTCTTAGTGCTGATGCTCTTCTACATATACAGCTATGCCTATATTTTGTTTCTTTGCTTTGCAGGTTGAAAATGAGCTAGCTCATCTGAGATGTCAGCTGGTGAGGACAGTCAGATGAAAGAATATACAGTAACTTTCAGTACAAACCCTCACTTTCCAAATCAGAGGGAATTGGATGACTTAATTAGAGATTTGGGTCTGACGAAATCAGGGTCTGAGCTTCTGACCTCCAGACTCAAAGAGTGGAATTTGCTTGGAGAAGACTGCAAGAGCACTGTATACCGAAAGCGGCATGAAGAGTTTGCAAGGTTCTACGATGTCAATGGCTCTCTCTGTTATTGCAGCGAGGTTAATGGTCTATCACAGCTATTGGGTTAACACATATACCCTCAGAGTGGCGCCTGTTTATTGACAGTTCAACTCGGAGTTTAAACGCTGTTCTACTCCACAATGGGAACAAATATCTATCTATACCAGTTGCACATTCTGTTCAAATGAAAGAGGACTATGAAAATGTCAAACAACTGCTCACTCAAATCAGGTATGAACAATATAACTGGGACGTGTGTGGTGATTTCAAAATGATTGGTTTCCTGTTAGGTTTATAAGGAGGGTTTACTAAATATTCATGTTTTCTTTGCCTGTGGGATAGCAGGGCTTCAACAGCACTATAAAACAGTTCAGTGGCCTCCACGTGAAGGACTGCAACCAGGAAAGTACAATGTACTCAGGGAACCTCTTGTGAAGCCTGACATAGTTCTGCTACCATCTCTCCATATTAAGTTGGGTCTAATTAAGCAGTTTGTAACTGCTTTAGATTTTGGAGGGGAAGTTTTCCAACAGATTCGGGTCATGTTCCCTAAACTCTCTGAGGCCAAAGTCAAGGCTGGCATCTTTGTAGGACCACAAGTCAAGGCGCTGTTGAATTCAAAGAACCTTGAAGCCAAGATGACTCCGATCGAAAAAAGAGGCTTGGTGTGCTTTCCGTGATGTGGTTCGTGGGGTTTTTAGGCAACCATAAAGCACCAAACTATAAGGAAGTTAGTGTCAAACTTGATTAAGTGATATGGCAAAATGGGGTGCCGTATGTCTTTAAACTTACACTATCTGCATTCACATCTAGACTTTTTTCGTGATAGCCTGGGCGATGTGAGTGAAGAACATGGCGAAAGATTCCATCAAGATATTCAAACGATGGAGAAAAGGTACCAGGGCCATTGGATGCTTCCATGATAGGAGACTACGTATGGTCGCTGATCAGAAAGGATAAGAATGTTCATACGCGGAAGTCGCGTTCTTCAGTGCATTTTTAAGGAACGCACACTGCATAACGAGGCTTGTTATTCTCTTATCGGTTCTCCTCATGATATATATTATATCCTTTGCACCATTTTGGGTTTGTCAAACAATTTTGGCTCAATAAACATTAATTTCCAATAGTGTTTTTATTTTCAGAAAATATTTATGTTAGGCTTCTTTATATACTTTGCCATATGAAAAATGTGATAGCCTATATTTTTGAAACGGTTGATGAAACAGCAAAACCAATATCATTTTTGGAATCAGCGCCCCGAAATCATTAAGAAACGACAGAAAAATCACAATAAACAGAAAATATTTCAAATTTTGTTACCCAGTTAAATAGATGAGGATGTCTCTTGTCCGTCCTTTAGTTTGGGAACGCTACACATTCTATGTTTCCAATTTTCCAATGTTGTTTGAATGATTATCGAGTTCAGTTTGATGTTAGGTACTAGTTTCTCCATCATTTTCCATGCATATATTATGGTGTACCTCTCTCTTCTTTCCAGGGAATATACTGTAGATTTAATGATCTTAGCTGTGAAATTTCTCTGAAATCTCTCCAGCCTTATTCATTTCTATATTTTTATATGTGGACATCAAGACTGAGTAATATGCCAGTTTTGGTATGATCAGTGTTTTTAGCAAAGGAATCATTACTTTCTTTCCCCTTATTTCAGACTTTCTCAGTATCTCTCCCGTAATTCTTTTTGCCTTGTTTATCGCTATCTTATTTTATATCAAATTTCGCCTTGTCGGTCATTTAACTCCTTTGATTGTTCTGTCTATTTGGAGAATAATATGCTATCTGTTTTAGTTCTTCATTTCTTCTGTATCTTAAGAGCTGAAAATTTCTGGTGTTAATTTCATATTTTTGTTTTTCTGACCATTTGTTTATTCTGTTTGTGTCCGTCTGTAAGCCTCCACATCTGCGTCTCTTAAATTTTTTGCTGATTTTGTATCGTCAGGAAAGGATGTAACCGTACTCTATTTGGGTACTTCATTATCTATGTCTGTTAGAATGATAATGAATAGGAGTGGGACGAATATTGTTCCTTGTGCTGCTGAGCTACGCACTTCGATTCTAATTTTAACAACTTGCTGACGTTCTCTGAGAAAGTTACAGATCAACTTTTCCACTTTGCCGTTATTCTCATGTTTCATTTTATGGGCTATTACACCTCGACCACACTTATCGAATGCTGTAGCAAAATCCCGTGTTGGTTCTCACTGAATCTTTGTATTTCAAATATGTCATGAGATTCTCTCTCTCTCTCTCTCTCTCTCTCTCTCTCTCTCTCTCTCTATATATAATATATACAATATATATACAGTATATATATATATATATATATAATATTTAGGAGAAATCCAATGACAAGGAGGAATGTAAATGCCATGAAAAGTCTTCTTTAATGCGCAACGTTTCGAGCAATACGCTCATCATCAGGCTAGATAATAAACAATACGAAATTAGAATCAATAAAATAAATGTGAACAAGACAAAATAATTCCATAAACCTATTCAGTAAAAGCAAATTTTAAAAAGACTAAAAAAGAGGGTTAAATTCAAAGTTATAAAAATTTACATATAAAATTAACCAGAAATTTAAAAAGCTATTTTTAAATTACATATAGTAAATTTGAAATTAGTACACTGGAATAATTAACACTAATACAATGGAATAATTAACACTACGAACCTTTCAATGCTGGTTCCGAGCACGAGTAATTTAAAACAAAACAAAACAGGAAACAAGCTATGGGTTGGGCGGTTGGAGTTATAAGTTAGGGAGGGGGGATTATAAAAATTGGGGAGGGGGGAGGGAGTCGGGGAGGGAGTTGGGGAGGGGGGTTTATAAAAAATTTAGAGGGACAGCTGAGGAATCCACGTTTAGAGAAGGGGTCAATGTTTAATATAAGAGATTCCAAAATTCTAAGTGAGTTAGGACAAGAATTACAACCGAGAATTTTAAAATGATCTAAAGTGACATCAGTTTTACATTTTATACTGTGTTTCCCGAATACTGGAGGCTTCCTTTTTATTTAAAATTTTACCTGTTCGGCAACTTACTCCCATATGCGAATAAAATCTAGTCCTGAGGGAGCGCACGGTGCTGCCAATGTAAGTACCAAGGAGACACCTTGGGCAGGTAAATAAATATACAACACCGCTACGCAAACGAATCAGGAGTTCGATCCTTCGCTGAGAAAAAGCTACCTAAAGACATTTTGTTAATAAATATAATGCGAAAATCAGTATGATAAAAAAATTTTCTTAACAAACTTTGTAAATTTAAGTTTAAATTCTTTATTCATGGGACCCATTTCAGGTACCAGGAAATATTTTATATCTTTAGGCACTGAAATACAGGAAAGTTGAGGGCTATAAACATTATTTAAGAAAGATCTTATTAGTTTATCTACATATTGAACAGGAAAACTATTATTGGTAAAATATGATCTTAAATTATTAAATTCATCGTTTAGTAAGGTAAAACTAGAGGTCAAAATTATATCCTCTGAACAAGAGAGTTTTTAATACACGACATCTTATAGTTAAAATCAGTAAAACTAAGAAATTCATGCCCAAACCAGTAAAAGTGGGTTTCCTGTAAACTGATGTAGTAATAGAATCACCTTTTTTCGAAATTAAAAGATCTAAAAAGGGAAGGGAGCCATTTTTCTCAGTTTCCATTGTTAAGGTTATATTGGGTGCAGAGGAGATTTAGAGAAGTTAAAAAATTGTTGCGCTTGTACAGCATTATCAAAAACAGCTATCGAGTCATCAACGAAGCGTCGATAGAAAATTGGTTTACAATGGGTGGGAGATTGTCTAAAAATTACACTTTCTAATGAGTCATAAAAAAATCAGCTGATAGAGGTCCGACGGGTGATCCCATCCCAACACCATCAATTTGTTGGTAAACCTTATTATTGAAAGTAAAATAACATTGCTTAAAAACCAATTCTAAAAGTTCCTTAAAATAAGACCATGAAAAACCATGAAAACTATCATCAGAGCTAAAAACCCTATCTAAAATAATGGCAATAGTTTCTGATATAGGTACATTTTTTCAATTCTGATAAAGTAATTTCGAATTTTTCTAGTTACACCCTATCCCCTCGGGAAAGGTTTTTACTCTCACTTGGCTTGCAATTTAAGCTTCCGTTATTTCAAATATATAAGCCTTCGTTTTTTCTTTACTTTGAAAAATTTTTTAATGGCTTGAAAAATGTCCCCCATGTCGGTGATTTCAATAATTTTAAATGTCAGTTTGCTAATTTAACTCATGAATTTTTTCACAAACTTAGAAACCTTAAATTTAAATCTTTCATATTTAAGAAGAGTGACTTGCAGGTTATTAAGAATTTGGCAAAGAACCAGGAGATTGTTGTGACTAGACCGGACAAGGGCAACGGAGTTGTTATTTTGAATAAATCTGATTACATAAATAAAACTAATGAAATCCTAAGTGATGTTAGCAAATTCAAACAAATTCTTGAACCCGTCAATAAAGTCATTTTAAGGTTGGAAGACCAAGTTAATAGATTTTTTGTCACGATTAAAGTCTTTAAAGATAATAAAAAATGATACTTACTCTCAGTTGTTCGTATCTGGTTCTGATCTTGCTCAATTATACTGTTTGCCTAAAATCCATAAAGTTGGAACACCTCTCCGTCCTATTTTAGCTTCGTATAACTTACCTACCTTTCAATTGTCAAAATTTGTTGTTCGTCTCCTGTCACCTTTTGCGAAAAATGCTTATACTATAAATAACTCTTATGAATTTCAAAAAGATCTTCTTAGTAAGAATTTCGATTCAAAAAAGTTTTTTGTCAGTTTTGATGTAAAGTCGCTTTTCAGGAATGTACCTGTATCAGAAACTATTGCCATTATTTTAGATAGGGTTTTTAGCTCTGATGATAGTTTTCATGGTTTTTCATGGTCTTATTTTAAGGAACTTTTAGAATTGGTTTTTAAGCAATGTTATTTTACTTTCAATAATAAGGTTTACCAACAAATTGATGGTGTTGGGATGGGATCACCCGTCGGACCTCTATCAGCTGATTTTTTTATGACTCATTTAGAAAGTGTAATTTTTAGACAATCTCCCACCCATTGTAAACCAATTTTCTATCGACGCTTCGTTGATGACTCGATAGCTGTTTTTGATAATGCTGTACAAGCGCAACAATTTTTTAACTTCTTAAATTCTCTGCACCCCAATATAACTTATACAATGGAAACTGAGAAAAATGGCTCCCTTCCCTTTTTAGATCTTTTAATTTCGAAAAAAGGTGATTCTATTACTACATCAGTTTACAGGAAACCCACTTTTACTGGTTTGGGCATGAATTTCTTTAGTTTTACTGATTTTAACTATAAGATGTCGTGTATTAAAACTCTCTTGTTCAGAGGATATAATTTGACCTCTAGTTTTACCTTACTAAACGATGAATTTAATAATTTAAGATCATATTTTACCAATAATAGTTTTCCTGTTCAATATGTAGATAAACTAATAAGATCTTTCTTAAATAATGTTTATAGCCCTCAACTTTCCTGTATTTCAGTGCCTAAAGATAAAATATTTCCTGGTACCTGAAATGGGTCCCATGAATAAAGAATTTAAACTTAAATTTACAAAGTTGTTAAAAATTTTTTTATCATACTGATTTTCGCATTATATTTATTAACAAAATGTCTTTAGGTAGCTTTTTCTCAGCGAAGGATCGAACTCCTGATTCGTTGCGTAGCGGTGTTGTATATTTATTTACCTGCCCAAGGTGTCTCCTTGGTACTTACATTGGCAGCACCGTGCGCTCCCTCAGGACTAGATTTTATTCGCATATGGGAGTAAGTTGCCGAACAGGTAAAATTTTAAATAAAAAGGAAGCCTCCAGTATTCGGGAACACAGTATAAAATGTAAAACTGATGTCACTTTAGATCATTTTAAAATTCTCGGTTGTAATTCTTGTCCTAACTCACTTAGAATTTTGGAATCTCTTTATATTAAAACATTGACCCCTTCTCTAAACGTGGATTCCTCAGCTGTCCCTCTAAATTTTTTATAAACCCCCCTCCCCAACTCCCCTCCCCCCTCCCCAATTTTTTATAATCCCCCTCCCCTAACTTATAACTAGGGCGGTCAAAAGTCAATAAAGTCAAATTGTTTCCTATGGGGCACTTTTCGCTGAAACGACTGAAAATGCAATAAAAACACCTGTAGGGGGTATATTACCAAAGTTAATAGGTCAACCGAAAGTCAACTTTTACCTGTTAGGTCAAAAAATAGCAATAAGGTAAATAAAGTCAATTTTTTGGAATAAATAATTAAAATAACTAAAAATTGGAAGGAAGGAATTGTTTGCTGAAATAGGAACTCCTCCAGAACCGATTGTAACACGTTGGGCAAGCTGGCTGAACGCTGCTTTTTATTATGCAGACAATTTTCCAAATGTGAAGACAATTGTGGAAAATTTTGAAGATGAAGGAATCATTGTTCAGAAGGCTAAAGAGTGTGTTGCTAATGAAAAACTGCCAAAGCAACTAATGTCAATCAAAATGAATTATAGTTTGATTGCTAGCTTAGTGACTAGGATGGAAGCATCTGATTGCACCATTAGAGAGGCATATGAAACCATTTCTTCTATCAACCTTGGCGAAGATATGTGTTCAGTCAAACAATACATTGAAACAAGACTCAAGACAAATGGTATTTGTGAAATAATTAACCTCAGTAGACCTGAAATCTCACCAACAGTTTAAAGTCAGCTTTTGCAATGTCAACCAACAACTGCCGCTGTAGAGAGATCTTTCTCCATACTTAATAAATTATTAAGTAAGGATCGCAATTTTTTGCCAGAAAATGTCGGCAAAATTCATAATTTACCACAATCGGTCAACTGATGTAGAAGAGCAAGAATAAGTAATTAAAGTATCGTTTTATTATTGAAAGTAAAGGCAACTTTATAAGTCAATTTTTTCAATTCGTAAGGTCAACTTTCTTAATTTTTCAGTCAATTTTTGACTGCCCTACTTATAACTCCAACCGCCCAACCCATAGCTTGTTTCCTGTTTTGTTTTGTTTAAATTACTCGTGCCTCGGAACCAGCATTGAAAGGTTCGTAGTGTTAATTATTCCATTGTATTAGTGTTAATTATTCCAGTGTACTAATTTCAAATTTACTATATGTAATTTAAAAATAGCTTTTTAAATTTCTGGTTAATTTTATATGTAAATTTTTATAACTTTGAATTTAACCCTCTTCTTTTAGTCTTTTTAAAATTTGCTTTTACTGAATAGGTTTTATGGAAATTATTTTGTCTTGTTCACATTTATTTATTGATTCTAATTTCGTATTGTTATTATCTAGCCTGATGATGAGCGTATTGCTCGAAACGTTGCGCATTAAAGAAGACTTTTCATGGCATTTACATTCCTCCTTGTCATTGGATTTCTCCTAAATATTAAATTGAAGCTCTGTAGAAGCAAACCGCATGACTATATATATATATATATATATATATATATATATATATATATATATAGTCCTGTTATGATTTTAAATGTAAATGAAAACGAAAATTAATATATATCCATACTGTACACTGTATATACAGGGTGGCGAAAAAGCCGTGCATCATCGGAATTTCGAGTGTTCACTATAATATATTATTTTTTTCTTTTAGGTAGGGGATGGCTGCGAAATTAACAACAGACGAGAGGGTGAGCTTGGTTTTAATGCATGGAATACCAGGTACTACAAGTCGATAAATCGGTACAGAATTTAAATTCTGTACCGATACAGAATTTAAATTCTGTACCGATACAGAATATACCGGTACAGAATTAAATTCTGTACCGATTCATCGATTTGTAGTACCTGGTATTCCATGCATTAAAACTAGGCTCACCCTCTCGTCTGTTGTTAATTTCGCAGCCATTCCCTACCTAAGAGAAAAAAATATATTATAGTCAACACTCAAAATTCCTATGATGCACGATTTTTTCGCCACCCTGTATATATAAAATTAAATGTGAATATTGAGAGTAGACTTCTAAATGAGGAGATTGTAGACAGCAATCGACCAGGGAAGTACTCCGGCAGGGACGTTAGGCAGGAGACAGGGAATGCTGGAACTCCCGTTTCTCTGTCACTCTCTTCTTTAGGTGATTATTTGCTGTCTCTCATCTACCCTGTGAGTAGTCCAGCATTCTCTGAAACACACATTTCCCCCCCTCTATTCTTCACTGCACATATATGCATTTATACACTACACAAATTTTTCAAAATTTTATATAAAAAAAAAAATAACATCGTGAGCCTCGGAGACCTTGATTTTGGCTCTCTCTTTCTTATAAATGGGGCAATTATTACGGGCACCCGCCCTTGGCCCCTCCTTTGTACATTAAAAAACTATTTTAGTTTATGGGAGCCGCATAAAGGAATCATGTCATTATCAAAACTCCATCAAACAAAAATAGTGAGTGTATAAGAAAAGGAGCATTAAAAAAAAACAAAAAGAGTGTTAAAAGGATTCACCATAAAAGATGTCACTATATAAGCAGATGGCGGTTACCCACTTTTGCACTATTAGATATCTGCCTTTGGGGGAAAGATCAAAACTAGTGTCTTTCCCAACTAAACCTAAAGATTTAGAACCTCTTAAAAAAAATAATTAATCATGAAGTAAACGCCATAACCTCCCAGAAACTTGAAAATGTTTGCGCCAATTTCGAAAGATTACAACATCTGTCTTGATAATGATAGAGGACATGTTGAAAATTGATATCTTGAGCATGTTCATTCTTTTTTTATTGCTTTTTTATGAAGCTTAGTTTTTTGTATATGTAATGGCTGTTTTTATTTATATTGAAGCCATAACAGGATTTTAGGGACACCTGTATATATGAAGGTGATTGAAAAATTATTTATTATTTTTAAAATGCATAATAAGTTTTGTTCAGTTATCTATAAAATTGAAATGAATGACGTAACTTTTGGAGGGTAAATTTATGGTATTCCATATTTATAATTCATTTCTTTTGTCTTTTGGATCTGATAAAATAAAGCTCGCCATTTGACTGGCAGAGAACGAGGCGAAATTGCTGTGAGTATGAAGTTTGTAGGGTCTCTAGTCTAAGTTCAAAAATGGTGGAGGGGGAGAAAGAGACTTTAGAGAGGCTTAGTAAATGTCATAAATGTTTTATTGGCAATTTATAAACATTTACGATGCTTACTAAACGTCACATTTCTTGCTGGGATGCAACCCTTGATAGTAAGGCAATAAAAAATTGATACAAAAAAAAAAAAAAGCTGATTACAATTGCCTCACTGACAGATTCACACCAAACTTGATGACCATGAACATCCCGGAAAATGTCGCGTTAGTGTAATAAGCTTCCAAGCAGTTGGTGTACCCTCTTTGTTTCCAAAATGAAACAAAACAAATAATAATTATAACGTCAAAATGAACACACACACACACACACACACACAGCTATGAGCCTACAACAATGAACAAAGAGGCAAACAAAACAAAAAATGATCGCCGCATTTCTATCCTAACACAATATCCAGACACAATATAAATAAAGTACAGCTAATGACTAATAATTTAGAAAGACAAGCAGTAGGCTATTTCACATTTAGTGTGACCACCTCGAGCACGGATGATGGCTTCACATCTGGAAGACATTGAATTAATTAGAGCAGGGTGGTCCAACCTCTCGCGGATAGAGGGCTACATGATTCTGCTTAATATCACAAACAGGCCACACATTTCATTATGGCTTTTTCTGGTAAAAGCAATAATTTTTCTTCGAGCTGTACTTCTCATAGTTATGTTGTTTATTAAAGTACATACAAAAAATATACTTTTAAAGAAGTTTTCTATTAATTAGAAAAATACAACACTTTTTATAGTTTTGTTGTTTATTAAGGTACATATTAAGAACAAAACATGTTTTGAAGAAGTTTTCTATTAGTTCAAAAATTGGAAGTGTACCAAGTTTACGACAAAATCGAACATAAATTGATGCATTTATAGGCGATAATAGTTTACATTTTTTACATTTTTACTTTTTTTAATTTTCTGAATTTTAAAATTTTTGGATTACTCTATTTTTTTATTAGAAACATAGTTTAAAGCGTTTTACTAGAAAAGTTTGCGGGCCATAAAAATAAACTCAGTGGGCCGCATGCGGCCCGCGTGCCTGCATTTGGACCACACTGAATTAGAGCATCTAGCCTTTTCGTTTCCCGTTTCGAATGGAAAATAAATATCACGGTCCTGTAGGTTTGTTGGCTTCATTTATGAGATATTTTTTAGTTCCTTCCACAGATGCTCAATGGGACTTAGGTCATAACTTTGCGATAGGATCTTTAGTACTTGGACTAAGTCTTGTTGGGTAATGCATTATGTTTAGGGGGGTTGTCCTGCTGGAAGACGAATTCCCTCCAAATTAAATGAAATAAAATTATGTGGTAGTGCGTTTAATTTATGATCCATCGAGACCACTCACTCCAGCTGAACTGAAGCAACCCCACAACATAAAAGAACCACAACCATGTTCCACTGACACAACGAAATTGAAACTTTTCATGGCTGCGTCTTCTCGCAAACCTGCTCCTTTCATTTCTAAAAACGTTCAGTTTTAGTCTCATCACTCCAGAGAACATATTTTCATACATCACCCCAAATTTTAGGTTCCTTTGCAAACTCATGCCTCTTTCTCTTGTTCATATCATTAATGAACATTTCCTTATAGCCTATGTTGTTAAAACTTTTTCACAGTGGGAGTGCATACAGCAGTTCCGAGGTCCTCCTAAATGGTTGCGCATATTTCTGGAACTGTCTTTAAGTGATTTGCCGAGGAAAGTCTTTAAAAA
This sequence comes from Bathynomus jamesi, assembly GCA_023014485.1. NCBI lineage: Eukaryota > Metazoa > Arthropoda > Malacostraca > Isopoda > Cirolanidae > Bathynomus > Bathynomus jamesi. The sequence continues at coordinate 56,170 of JAJOZX010010576.1, forward strand.
AGTGCGTTCCGAACTTGCAGTAGTTATTCAAGACCGGCTTTGTCAGCTTCGAGCAACTGAACAACTTGTGTCTCGCAAAATGTAGAATTCTTTAAAATACTCATTTTGATCTTTTGACTTCGTTACAAGTTCTTTTTCGATGTTTCCCCGTTTATAGAGAGGAAATATTTGAATCCTTAATTCGTGCATTAACTCGCTGTTCTTGTACAGAAGGGGATTTTCAAAGTTTTTCAACAAATCTGAAACAGATAAAGAAACTATAAATCATTTGATTATATCTGGCTTTGAATAAACATTAAAACAAGAAAATACGAGAAAAAAGATTCTATATATATATATATATATATATATATATATATATATATATATATATATATATATACAGTGCTTTTTTCTGCGGAACACACCGGTATGGCGTAACGGTACTTTTTAATGAATGAATAGCAAAAATAAACAAAGAAAAAAATATGAAATTAAACAATTTTCATTACTATTTTAATGTTTATTTGCTTCGTGACAAATTTTTTAACATCATAAAAGGGACTTTCTTTCTTCGATTCGGATGGTCATGGGTGGGATGGAGTAACTATTGGAAAATATCCTAAACAATATAGGAGAGTTCCGCCGGTACCTCTTTTGCCAGAAAAAAAATTAATATATATATATATATATATATTGGTTTGGGTTTTGAACAGCTGCTAAGGTTCGACTTATGTCCGACCCCTCTGCAACATCCCACTTCATTTCGGGGATTTTTATGGTACCCATTTATCTACCGACCAAAGGGGAAGGATGAACAGTTGGAACAGCTGCGCGAGGCGGATCGAGCCCCGGCCGATTAATTTGCAGTCAGCGATGGTAACTACTACGCCACTGAAGCTAATATATATATATATATTATATATATATATATATATATATAATGTTATAATGTTATAATGTTTCTGACCAACAAAGACCCTAGGATCCACTCATGGCTGGTCTACCTAACTGTGTTCGTAATTGTGTATTGTGCATGTCCTCCGTGGGTTCCGAACCACAAAGCCTTAATTTTACTACCTAACAAAACCTTAACTTTACTATATATATATATATATATATATATATTATATATATATATATATATATATATATATAATGAGAGTGTAGACATGACAATTATATTGCATGCTAAAATTTCTTCATCCTCCCAAAAAGCAGGAAGCATTTCTTGGGTTTTATTTTTAGAAATGTCCTTTATGCATTTGAAATAAAGTGAAATCCTTGAACTTATGTTACAAGACAAGAATTTGAGAACATTGCTGCGAGTCGGTCCTTTCCCTGTAATTAAGAATCTATTGGAGAAATTGAGCAGCAGTTTGCATCATTGTTTCGACGATACGAATGAATAAAGATAAGGATAAGAGGATAAGAATCATTAGTTTGATACGACAAGGTAAGAAGTTAGTACAACCTGTCGTATATTTCAACACCCGAGGAAACAACGTTTTTTTTCGTCCGGAGGGATTTTCTGTACTTACCCCCAGGCACTCGAGATAATGTCTGGGGAGCTATTAGAAGAAAAGCGTCTCTGATAACGAAAGTTGTGTTCTGTCCATCGGGTGTTGAAAATAGGCCAGGATGTACTAAATTTTACCTTGTCGTATCGTAAGAGTCGACACCTTCACCTTCTACTCAAGAGGCGTTGGGTTCGAAGCTTGGTGTGGGCACTTTTGTATTATGCAAAATCGGGTGTGGTCATGCATTTTATATATATATATATATATATATATATGATGCAAATCCACAGGGAAAAGGAAAAATTATTCTAAGGCTTTTCGTGTATTCAACAGTACGCCTCATCAGAGAATGACTTAAGTACACAAAGGCCTTGGAATAATTTTTTCTTTTCCTTGTGGGTTTGCATCATTCATTCATTTCGCGTGTTTAATTGGGAAATTCATCCCATATATATGGAGCAACTAAGTATATATTATATTGCAAATGTAACTCATCCGTTGAGGCAATGCTCAATAATCTTATCTTTCCAGTATATTCTTTAAATGTTGTAATTTCCATTATGTTGTTATAATTAACTCCCGAATAGGTAATTTATGAACTCTGTTTTATATAGTGTGGCCTTCCTTGAACACACACACACATATATATATAATATATATATATATATATATATATATATATATATATATATATATATATATAGTGATCCAAAAAGGTGTTCCCTCCCAAAAAATAATGTGCGATAAATTAATTTTAGGAACACCGTTTGGATCACCCTGTATATTATTACCCTGAGTATACAATTTTAAAAAAATATATGGTCTTCATAGTCGAGTATATTTTCACATCTTTCAGGTTTTCAACCTTCGACTGTATAATTATGGACATCTGGTTAAAAAAATTAATATTTTATAAAACTTAATTATAATATATAAATTACATATATATATATATATATATATATATATATATATATATATATATATATATATATATAAATATAATTGGACTTGATCTTAACCGGATTACAGGTAATTCTACCTAGCATTTAAGTATTAATTGGAATCGTTTTAAATTATTTTAAAATATCGAACTGAAAACTTATTAAAATTTCCTGTTTCGAGAAAATAAATTTCTCATAATTTCAAAACTTTTAATTAAGCTTTTTAAGAAGTAATTATTTATATATAAAAATGTTTGAAGGATATAAAATAAGCGTATATATATATATATATATATATATATATATATATATAAAATGATAATACTGCAATTATCGTTGTTTATATATCAGTATAGGTGCTGCTATTATTAATATTATTATAATTACGAGTAATAATAATAATCTTACAAAGAAATTATTATTATTATTATTATTATTTTTATATTTTTTTTAGGCCTTTTTTAAAAAGTTTGAGGAATATTTCTTTCGAAAAAAATATATATATATTTTTAATAACTATTTTCTTGAATAAAACAAAATTATCGCTTTGTTGATTTTCAATCCAACGTTTCGTCTGTACACTTCAGACATTTTCAAAAAAATGGAATATATTTTTAAAACTTTAAAATAAAAATACTGTATTGAAATACAGATAAATAAAATAAATAAATTTATGAGAAGCTAATCACATTTACATGAAAATATAGAATTTAAAATTATTGGATATTTTCTTGTATGATTTTCGATATTGATAATTTAATCAAAGGTAATTTAATAAAAGATAATTTAGTAAAAGATAATTTGATGAAAGATTCTTAGAAATTTTGGCATTTCATTATATTTAATATTAATTTCTGGTTCAAATTTCTTAATTAAAACGTAGATCATAGAATCGCTCCGATCGTTGAATAATTTTGAAATTTTTAAAGATTTCGTTGGTTGGTAATTTTCCGTGTTCAGTTTTTACGCGTTCGTTTATCTTGCTCGGTTTGTATTCGTGTTGTTGTTGCATTCTTAAACAAAGGGTATTCGTCGTACAACCAACCAATATAGGAGGAGTTACATCCTTCTTCAGAACAATTAAATTGATATACGACGTCATTAACATTATTATCAGAAAGCGTTTATCTACTCGTAGTAGAGAATTGCGAAGACATTTTTTCTTGGTTTGTAGTTTGTACAGCTTTTAATTTTGATATCTTTATTTTTTAAAAAAGCTTAATATAACTTTTTATTATGAGCTTAAATTTTTATTTTTTACATTACTCTTTCTAAAATTTCGGATTTAGAATTTTTTTTAAATGTTCCTTTTTCTTATTATTTATTTATTTATTTGGACAGTAATTTATTTAAACATTTATTAATTATTTCCTTCATCATGTATTGGGGATTAACCATTATTTATTCATTTTTTTTGTTATTCTTTCTACGTACTTTCATTTACCAAAAAACTGGAAAATAATAGCAAATTAAAATTCACTTTCGAAAAGGCAAGAAATGCTAAATTTTGAGTTTTCGATGTTAAATTTCAATTCCTAAAAGATGGATCAATAAAAAAGCGCGTGAATGTAAAGTTAACAGATAAAGGTGTGGCTTTTCTTTAGGCAGGAAGGAGGGGCCATACTATAAAACATCGATAATGAAGACCTTAATACGCAGAACATTCAAAATAATATCTGACTAGAAACTATTCAACATCGATGTAGAAAAAATAACAAAAAAAATTTAAGGTCTGGGGGGGGGGGGGGGGTTAGAATCCCGATGATGCAGTTAATAATAATCCAGGAGTGAGCGATATGGGCCTTATTGGTCTGGCTCGAACGTTGTGCCAGTTTCTGGCCCTCTTTACTGTACTGATTACTATTATTAGTATTACATTCATTGTGTATATATGATCCTTGTAAACATATAAATAAAACAATAAATACATAAATTATTATTGAGAATTTTGAGTTGGGGCATAAAAACTTCCTTTTTTTTCTTTTTTTTTCTTTTTTTTTGGGGGGCTCCGAGAACCTAAAAATAAATTTTAAGAATCTACGTTAAACTCTTTCGATTTATCGACAATTTTCTCCTATAATTCAATCAATTTTATTTTATTTTATTTTTATACTTGTTCACTCTCCGTTCGATAGATCGAAGTTCACCATTAATCGAAAAGAATTTGCCTCAATTCCGAGTCATCGAAATAATTTCGAGAAAAAAATTGGAATTATGATCTGATAAGGGGGATGAAAGTATAGCTGAAAATCCTTACTGTGAACAGTTATGTGTAGGATTTCTCTCTCTCTCTCTCTCTCTCTCTCTCTCTCTCTCTCTCTCTCTCTCTCTCTATCTATCTCTCTCTAAATATAATAGGAAAAAGATCATGTTGGATATAAGTTAAAAATTACAAAGTAATGGGTACCATATTTGAAAAGTGAAAAGTAAATTGTAAAAATATTAAATGATTCCAAATCCACACTTAATATATATAATAATATATATATATATATTATATAATATATATATATATATATATATATATATAGATATAGTTCTTGATGTTTTGCAAAATTTTACTTAAAAAATGTATAAAAATAAAAAAATATTAAAAGTATAAAATTAAGATTACTAAAACTGTAACTTTAAAATAAACTGTATGACTGTAATAACACTTAACTACCATGTAGTCGTTGCTACACTCTAAATATGGTCTTGCAGCACTAATTTAAGTAATACATAGTTATTTTAGTCTAAGTGTATAGTCTTGACACCTAAATACATGATTATATATGCCCGTGTATACAGTTTACCATACACTGTATTGATATATATGCTTATACCTAAAACAATGGAAATGCAATACTTTACTTCGGGTGACAAAAGTATAATTAGACAAAATATTGGACCTATACCCATAGGATCAACACTAAAAACCTAACGTAATCTAACCTATTCTAAACTAACTTAACCTAACCTAATGTAACCTAACTTAACCTAACTTAATCTAACCCACAATATACTCATCGATAGAATGTCAAGTCGATCAGACGTAATCCGGAAGACTTTACCTATATTTCTTTAAGTAGTCCTTAATGACCGAATTTAGAGTGTAGCCTTTTAGATGGGCAATTGTTGTTAAGTCCAGGTTTTAAAAGCACAGATATGCATAATCTTTTCAAATATGTAAAGCCATATTAATTATTGGTCGAACCCAGTACCTTACATTGAGAATTGCTTTATTGAACAGTTAGATTTTAGAAGCTCACCTTGCAACGTTCTTGACTGGATTGATTTTATTGGATTACGAAGATGGGTGGTCAATTTCGACTGCTTCTCACAGTGAGTGCCATTCTCATCCGCAGGCGACAAATGAAGAAAAAAGAAGAGTTTCCTCATTTGGGAAGGGGTAAAAAGATACTGTAACGCAATTGCGGGTTCGAGGAATTTATTTTTGTATGAAAAACGTAATTCAAGTTACAAGCCCAATGTTGAGAATGAGATTTGATTGGTTTGAGAAAGGGATCCGTCGAGATTTTGATTTTCACTGGCGAATTTCTCATCTTGAGAATGGAAATGACATATTGAGTGAGAATATATTGTATCCTTATGTCAGCACGACATGTTGCCTTTCCGTTAATTTTATGACGATGACGTACGTACGCGTCATAGTCTATCTATACAAATATATATATATATATTTTTTTTGCATTGAAAAGCATAGTGTCTATGTTTCCAGCCTTTTGACTCAACCTGTATATAGTTTATAAATTATGGCTTTATATATATATATATATATATATGTGTGTGTGTGTGTGTGTGTGTGTGTGTGTGTGTGTGTGTTATAGGGAATCTGTGTAACTGGGGATTTTATGAAATCCCAAAACTGTTCAGGGATTTCCTGTAAGGTTAAGTCGTGATATTTCCGTTAAAACTACGGCAAAATTATTGAATGCCCGGTTAGGTGAACTGTACGCCCTTGGCGATTGGTTAAGTTAAGTCGTGATATTTTCGTTAAAACTAACGAAAATATCACGACTTAACTTTATATTAAATCCCTAGCTATATATATATATGATGAAAATAACCGTGGTTATTTTCATCATAAATATTATTCACGTGCTACTTTCGTGAAATAATTTATTTATATATATATATATATATAATATATATATATATATATATATATATATATATATAATCAGTTTGTCTGCAACCAAAAAATTGCTTCCAAACGTTTTTATTAGTAGATGTAAGTAGTAATTTTAGTGGAAATTTGGGAAAATGGATTTAAATTAAGTTATTAATTTTACCATTTAATTTAAGACATTTCTTTGAAATAAAGTAATTTTATTTGTATATTGTTTTCCACTCGTCATCCAGACAATTTGGTCATCGTAAATGTCTTACAAAATTGCGAAAAAAATTTCCTTGTGAAACATACCGGAAACCATTCGATATAAACACTCTCTTTGGAAATCTAATTCTTCGGTGATGTATATATCGTTAATTAAATATTACGATTTCTATTGAACAATGTACACGTAAAGTCATATTTCAATTTTGTTTGATAGTTAGCCGTATGAATGCGCGTTTTTCTGTAGACACCAGTTCAAAATTATCGCCATTTTTAGTGATGTAATAAAATTCTTTAACGGTTTCGAGATTTTTCTGTAGTTTCCAATGATGACATCAATTTAGCAATTTTGATAAGGTAAATCTGAACGATGGCCTGGAAACTTACCCAATTTCAATTCGCTCGAAAATCTGGGCGCAACTCTTCGATCAGTGGTTCTCAACCTTTTTTGTATGGTTACCCAAAACTCAATTCTAAGCCAGCTCCATTAACCCAATCATTAGATATTATTTTTTATAACTTCTGGATTATCACATTATTATTTTTTATAACTTCTGGATCGCGTGTCATTACCCCACAAAATAGTTGTCATTACCCCAGTGGGGTAATTTACTCCTAGGTTGGAAACCACTGTCTTAGACAATGAGCTGCAGTACCTTTCCACAATATTTGAAGAGGTCAAGACCGAAATTCAAAAGCAAAGTTGGTCAGAGTTTTCAAAAAGGCTTTGCAAAGCATCGAGAGTGGCAAAGTGTTGTTTGGTTGTCTCTCGCGTTCCTTTCAAAATCGTGTTAAATTGGCGTGGGAAGCACAAGGAAAGAATAGTGGTCGTTACTGAAGCTTGTCAGATTTTTTTTTTTAACTGATCAAATTATTATTTTTCCCTTAATCCCCAAAAACCCGGTAAAGAATTTTTTTACGCAACACCCCCCCAAAAAAAGGGTGAATTTTTATTGAATCAATTTCACGTGTAATCTGAATATGTAATTTAAAAATTTTATAATATTTTTTATAACTTAAAAATATTAATCTGGTTCGAAAAACCTGACTAGCAAAAACAATCACTTCCCACTCAGTGTCCTATCTATTCGGTGTCCGAAAGTAGGAAAGCTCGAAACTTGAATCAGAGATTTCAGAAAAGGGTTCCTTGAATTGGGTAATGGTACAAAAGGAGGAGTGTGAAGCAATTACATGCCCGAAGGATTTTATGAAAATCTAACGTAAGAAAAAGTAAAAAATCTCATATAGTGAGAATAGGAATGGGTCTATTTGAGAATTACTTCCTTTGAGAGTCTCACTTCGAATTTCTCATTTTGGACTTAGATTGAAATGAGAATGAAGGGGAATGGGAAAGAGAACAGCAGAGACGCGTCATCCGAACATACCTCCTACAGTAGACAGCACAGCCATACAACCTTTTTCATACTAGAACATAAAGATACTAAATAAGAGTGGATCCAAGAGACCCCCACAGAGGAATCACTACATCCTCAAAATCTTTTTGTAAAATATGTTAATCTTTAGTGGCATTGTTAAGTAATCCCTTGAAATAATCTTTTAAAAACGTGTGAATAACGTTTTAATTATTATTTCAATTGTTTCATTGAAAGAAATGTTTCTGCAAAAAGTTTCTATTTAGGTCAAAACGGAGTGTTATTATTTTATACAGAAAATATTTTAATTCCGTAATTTATATTTCATCAACAAAGGAGAATGTATCCTTAATTATTAAATGAATATGTATGATATATAATATTCTTCATAATTAATATATAATTCATGAATACATACATACATATATATATATATATATATATACACACACACACCGTGTGTATATATATATATCTATATATATATATATGCTCGAATGCATCGATCAATATATATATATTGATCGATGCATTCACAGTTTGAATGGAAGTATGAAAAGTTTAACATCTTTTCACATAGAGCATTTTATATATACACACACACACACACATATATATATATATATATATATATATATATATATATATACACACACACACAATATATATATATATATTGTATAAAGGCGTAACTGTACGTACGTATCAGTAAAGTGTATAAAATTATTTGATAAATAAAATTAATGCTCTTTGCCTGCATGATGCTCATAATTGTGTAATCGAATGGAAGCATTAATTTACAGTTTTACAGATTCCTACAAACGAGAAAACCTGTAAGGTGTTAAAATATGATCAACTGTAGAGACGTAGAGGCTATATATTTTATATATTTTTTAAAATTGTATACTCACAGTAATATATATATATATTTGCCGTTTTGCGGTCAGCGCAGGTCAGGCTTGAAGCTCCGCCTGCAAATATATATATATATATATATATATATATATATATATATATATATATATACAGGGTGGGCCGTAAGTTTCCATACATAGGAAAAATTAAACGTTTGTTTTTATGTTTCAGATACCCTAAGAATATGCGTTTGACGTAAGATCTTGTTTACTGATGAAGCAAATTTTTACGTCAATGGAGAGGTTAATCGGCAAAACATACGTTATTGGAGTAATGAACCCTAACTGGCTGAGTCCGACGAAGATGCAAGGTGCCGGTAAAGTGATGGTGTGGGCCAGGATATGGGGTGACAGAATTATTGGACCAATTTTTGTCAGTGGAAATCTTAATGCCGAAAGGTATCTTAACATGTTGCAAGAAGAGATTTTCCCATCCCTGCTAAACGAGGAAGGTAACTTCCCAGTTTACTTCCAGCAAGATGGAGCTCCACCTCATTATGGTCTTCACGTGCGTCGGTATTTGGATCAGCAGCAGTTTCCGGATGCTTGGATTGGTCGGCGCGTGGTCCTGTGGAGTGGCCTCCCAGATCCCCAGATCTCACCCCCCTTGATTTCTATCTTTGGGGACACTTGAAGGCCATGGTGTATCAGGAAAAAAATGTTTTATTTTCCTATGTATGGAAACTTACGGGCCACCCTATATATATATATATATATATATATATATATAATATATTATATATATAATATATATATATATATATATACATATATATATATTAAACACGTGAAATAAATAAATGAAGCACACCCACAAGGAAAAGGAAAAGCGATTCCAAAGCCTTTCGTGTATTCAGCAGTACACCTCTTAATTGCCTGAAGAGGTGTACCGTTGTACTGTTGTGGGTGTGCATCATATATACAGGGTGCGACTTAAGTCACTTTACCAAGAATAATGAAATCACCTTGTGAAGAATAATATTACTATTTATGACAGAAATAGTTATTAAAGTGTCTTCCATTATGTCAATACACACATTGCATCTTTGAACCACTGAACAATAAATAGCGTGGCACAGTTTTTTTGTTATTCAACGTCTCGAACTCTTGGCGTATCAAAGTTTTCACGTGATCGAAGTCCAAGGTTTCTGGCCGTAAACTCTATATTGATTATATCCCACATTGAATAATCACACGGGTGTCCGGTGACCGAGGAGGCAATTCGACTATCCACGACGTCCCACGCACTCTGAAAAATTATTATTTAAGAATGTAGAACATTTCTTCCGAAATGTGGTGGAGCACCATCTTTTTGCCATATTATGTTTTCAAAATTATGATGGTTTCTAAGTGTAGGCAACACCATGTTCTGCAACATTTCACGATAATTGACGGCATTAACAGTGCCGTCAAAGAAAAATAATTTTTCTAAGTATATTATTCTTCACAAGGTGGTTTCATTATCTTCGTTAAAGCGACTTATGCCGCACCCTGTATATATATATATATATATATATTTCTTCATTATATACTCAAATTTTTAATAGTTTTTGACTAAGTTAAAAGTTCTGAGCTCCTATTTTCCAAAACAGCTTCAGAGAAGGTATCTGTACAAGATATATCCATTGCTACGCCAAAGAGAAGTTGAGGAAACCATTTAATATTATCCCAATTCATAACATCCTTATTCTTATTTTAGAATTTCCCTCTAATATCATGAGTAATGTTAAGTTAGGTTAAGATAGGTTTGGTTAAGGTAGGTTTGGTTAAATCTGCAATTCTCAGTTAAAGAAAAGTCTTTTCGAAACCGCGAATCGCGATAGAAATCGTGTGAAATCGAAGTAATTAAGCAGCTCTCTCCTCCTTCCTCTCCCATTCTCTTCCTCTCCCATCCTCTCCCATCCTCTACCCCGCCCATCATCTATCGAGAGAGTAGTATTATCCGCTTCAGGCAAATCGTTGTTAGGCTCGAAGTTAAAAAAGGCTTGGCATCGCAAACTTTCCGAATAGCAAGAAAAAAATTTCGGTTGTGTTTTTTATATAACAAATTATATAACAAATAAATATTACTTTTTCAACCTCTTCTTAGTGTGAATAATGATTAGCCGAACGCTTGGAAGAAAGTAACTGAATCAAAAATGAGAGAATGTTGTTAACATTCGTGTGATGGATTGAGTACGTGTATATATATATATATATATATATATATTATATATATATATATATATATATATATATATATATATATTATATATATATATATATATATATATATATATATACGAGTATGGTTGTTGTGAGAGATCTGGAAGGAATTATCTCCGAGTCTCACGCGCAGTTAGATGATCATGGATAGGAGGAAACAAATTCATGCAAAATTCGACTCGTTTCTCGTATAAGCATAGCATTCACTGTTCACTGGACATTTAATCTCTTGTGAAATCTCCAACAAACCAACATCTCTGTCCCACAACTTCATCCCACTTAAATTAACAATATATATATATATATACACACACACACACACACACACACACACACACATATATATATATATATATATATATATATATATATATATATATATACATACACACTGTATATAATTTCACAGTAATAAAATAAGAAAGAAAATTCTATTGTATATTTTCTCTTTATCAATTTTGGTTGAATTCCCTTCAGAACACCAAAAAAAAAAAAAAAAAAAAAAAAAATATACAGTATATATATATATATATATCATGAAAATAGTTCAAGTGATTATTTCGAATGTTATATAAATTTTATAAGAATCCTCTTCTATTACTTATTCATGCAATCGGTGCATATATGAATAAATAAAAGCATTATATGCAGATAGAAGGAGCTAAATTGTTTGAGGGCAAATATAGAGTGATAAAGCTTTTTGTGTTCTTTTAAAAGGCGTAAATCATGCCAGATTTTTTGCTTTTTTTTTTTAATAAATTTATCGACTTTAGATATTTTTTTTTATTAAAAAACTTATTGAAAATTTATTACGATTCTTTAAAGTACTTATGTGATGTAAAATTCTCCATGGCTGTAAGCAATAAATATGAAGTGTTGGCCGTTATTAGACACATACACACACACACACACACACCACACACACATATATACATATGCATATACACACACATACACACACCCACAAAAAAAAAAAGCCTAAAAACACGAAGCCATAGCCCAATATAACATTTTCAGTAAGACTACTTATCAGACAAACGATCAGATGTCATGATATATATAATATGTAATAAACCTCGTGAAAATATTCGCCCATGAAATTGCGTATAAAAAAATTTGTCCATAAAATTATATACGAAGTTTTTTGTTTTAACGATCGTATTCGATCTTATATTTAAATTGTGCCACTGCTCACCTGCATGAAGAAATGCCCGTAACGGAATACTGCCCTGTAAGCTCCCGCGTGTATGCCCGTAACTCATCACTTACGGGCTATTAAAAAAACCGCGAAATATTATTCTCAAGACCTATTTTGCCATTGGACATTAATTTATATTTTAGTTTAATTAAGAACATTAAATCAGGTCGATTTTATATTAATTTAAAATTAAAAAAATTGCTCATGGCTAAAGTTCAATTATCAAAGAAGCAAAAAAAAGAAAAAAAAAAAAAAAAAAGAAGATATTTTGGAACTGAATTTTGAAGATTTTGAAAATAAATTTTTGAAGAATTAAAAAACCAAAATAAAAAAAAAACCCTTTATTATACTTTCATACTTTTTTATTTTAACTTAATACTTAAACTTTAACTGTATGCTTTTCAGTGTAGTAAGACAAGTACTCAGTGGAAAGCTCTTTAGTTGATCGTGACATCAACCAGATGTTTAATTGAAAGATTGATTTAAGATATGATATTCAATATGGCGAGATTATTTGTTCATTGGCTTTCATCTGAATAGATTATCAGTCGATTAAAACGAAAGCTTTCATACGTATTAATAAATTAAATCTCTTTTGATATACTTCATCTTTTATAGGATTTAAACTTTTTTCCAGCTTTTATAACTATTAGTTCATTGCCATTATTTATTATTTTCTTTATTACATTAAAAAACTTACTTTCTTTCAGTCTTTTGCGTGGGCACGTTTTCAATTTCTCTTGAGAAAATTGTTACGTTGCTCTGTAGGTAAGTTTAATACGCCCTTTTTAACATATGATGTATAGTATATCTATATATATATTATGCAAGCGCTATATAAAAAATGTACGCAAAAACTAATATATATATATATATATATATATAGCTGAAGAGTATAAGAATAATATATCTTTCACAATATATATATATATATATAATTTTTTTTTTTTTTTTTTTCTTATGAAAATATAATTATTTAATTCTGTACAAATGTATAATATTTATTGGTAATAATATAGTATATAAAAATAATGAAATTCAGAAAGTAAGAATTAATTATATTTCTATTTAGCAAAAAAATAAATGCATTCTGAAAATTTTCTAGTTCATTTTTATCTCGCTAAAATAACCCATCCTTTTTTTTTAAATTTTTAAATGCGCGTCTATTATACTTCGCACACCAATGAGAAGGCGCTTTATTCGTATTTTATGTATATCATTAGTTATAATTTGAAGATCATTATATAATCTATTATACATCGATTGTTCCTAGCTATGCCACCCGAGGCTCAATGTCCAGAATAAATATTCACATCTGATGGCGATGCAGGCCAATATAAAGCGATGAAAAACAACTTACAGTATCAAGCTGAAGTTTAATTAGACAAAAATCCTGCCATGAAAAATGAGTGAATGAGGTCCTGCAAGTGGGAATAGCGCAATTTAACCACTCTTGTCTTACTGGATGGAGAGTGTCATTTCGAGTTTCAAGGCTCGCAACAGGGTAAAAATGAGCGTTTCTGGGGTGCGCCACACCCTTTGCACGCACTGAGGCAATGAGTAATTGGGGTAAAAGTAGGTTTTCCAGTAGCTATAATCTTAAGCCGTTTTCAGGTCCAGGTTGAAAAAATTGTTACGTGGAGTCATGTGAGATAAATAAACTATTAGTATATTATGAATATTCATACAGAGAGAGAGAGAGAGAGAGAGAGGAGGAGAGAGGGAGGGAGAGAGGAGAGAGAGAGAGAGAGAGCGTAAAATCATGAAACTCAGAAAAATAATTATATAATTGCGTGAATTTATGATCACCCTGTATAACTACATTTTAAATAGTATACCAAAGGAGAAAGACATTTTGAATAAAAAAAACTACAACGTTTGTGCAGAAGAATCTTATTCGAATTTGAATTCTTTGGCTACGTATAAAGAATATCTGTCTTTCATATACATTTGATCCTGAAGAGGAGTTTCAGTATCCGTTTCGAAACGTTTCTCACGTTATTTGTAAATGTTTTTACTGGCATTTGTCTTTAAATGAAGAATTGCTATCTTTCTCGCGTGTAAAAAGGATTAAATATTAAAAGGTGAAGTTAAAAATCATCTATATATATAGACATTACATTTGTGTTAACCATGAACTAACTCTAATATAAATGTTAAAGCTACGCATACTCATAATAATGACGCCAGCGGTCGTAGCTCAGTGGGTAATATCGTTTCCATATAAGCGAAGTGAAGACACTGAGGTCGGGTTTCGACTCCCGATGGTGCTGTTAGTAATAATAATGCGGGAGTTATCGCAATGGGCAGCATATATTCTTCTGGCTCGAACGCTGTGCTAATTTTTGGCCTACGTCACTGATTATTATAATAATGCATGAAATTATTAATGTGTCGTTGAACCGAATACGTTATATTTGGTTAAAGGAATTTATGTTACATTCAGTAGAGTCTCAAACCTTAAAATGTAATAATGGATAAAACCACAACGAGCAAATTGTACTCGTATGTATTGGAAATGTGTTCGTCATTCTCTCGTTCATTTTGTGGTTTACGGGGACGCATTTAGTTTGATAATGGTGAATGAATATTGGGAATAGCGTGAAGTTAAATTGAGGTAATAAAGTTACGATAAGAAATGGATTTGTTACAAACAAAACGAGCTTGGCATATAAGGTCTTCATGGGGTATTAGGTAGCAACGAAACTAATGAAGACTTTATAAGAGGCCTACAGCTTGTACTGCTAATAAATCCAGTTCGCATTGTGGCTTTAATGCTTTAGTGCGATAAATTCCGTCTTTTTTTTTTTTTCCAAAGGAAAACTTCAGATGAATCCGATCAACGACTATGGCCACACCTGAAGATATGGTGTGGAAATTTTAATTTATGAAGTCTAATATTTACTGATTCTTCGTATCTGAAAATGTAGTCATGATGATCCTTCGCGATTGGGGGTTATCTTATGCTATTGTCGACATTCCCTGCACGAGATTTAAATAAGCGTTTTTAGGTTCGAATTCTATAAGAATGATTTTATACATTCTTGTTAATGCTCAGTTGATTATACCTGTTGGAGAGGCTTTACAATGACCTTATTCATTTCATATTCATCTATCTTTTGAGAAGTCTAAATTTAGCTTCGGGGTAAAATGTAATGCTGACATATTTTGCACCGACATACACACATTCGACAAACAGGGACTTGCTAAAATCGTTCCAGAGAGCGCAGTTCATACAGATATAAAAGAAGCTGCAAATATAGTAATTCGAATTCTAAAACGGTATATAGAGAGATGTACTTGTTACCAGTAAAAACAATGATAATCCTGTGGAATGATTGGTAAACGCCAATTATTTTTGCAGATTATTGTGTATCCAGTCATAGAACTCAAATGCAGTGCGGAATATAAATATATAAATTACGAAGATCCGCATCGGAGAGTGGTAATTGGTTTCTGCTTCACTGCACCGTTCGAGAGCATCCTCAAAGTAGTTCGATTTATAAGAGGTTTCCCTTTATGCGAGACGTTCCCTATAAGCATGTTTTACGAACGATGAACGCAATATCGAATAATAGCGCGTACGAACATTCATTTTTCATGTCTTTTGTATACGCAATATATAAAGTTCACCCCCCTCCCCGGACCCCCATTACGGCTTCGGTTCGTTCAACCGCTTTTGTTTTTTAAAGAAGATAGACTTGAAAAGACGTAATTGATTTTGGGTGCGAAACGTTCTTTTCCTCTTTATCTTCTTAACTTTTCAGTGCTTTTCATTTTTTAATCTATAGCGAATATATGGTAAATGTACAGGGTACTCTCGCGTGCATAGATTCAACATTGTTTCTGACGTTCGTAAAACGTGCGGTAAACTGCAATTGGATAATAATCACGCGAGTTGTTATTTTGTTAAGGAACTCTTTTTATGAAGCGAAACCTCTAAATGAATCTAATTGCAGTGATAAAAGTTACCCGTTTTATTTATTTGACCATAAATTGTAAAAGCATCTTAGTAAAAGAGGGTTTGTGACTATACTCGTGTATATATACACTGTATATATATCTTGTGTGTGTGTGTGTGTGTTCTGTTTTTTACACTTACTTTAACAAGTCTTCATAAAAAACCCTCTAGAAACAAAATGACGATATGCGTTGGCGAGGAATGAAGTTAATGAATTGAAGAAAAACCTGAAAGAACAAACGTGGAAAGACTTTGGCGGGGGAATGGGGGGGGGGGGGGACTTAAAGAAGATCTTAAAGGAAATAAAAAAAACGTATACGCACTGGCGAAGAGTTACCACAAATCTAGGACCGTTTCTGGTATAATAAAAGACGAAAATGAAGAAATAATAACTGAACCCGTTGACATAAATATAAGATGGACACAGTACTTCTAAAATCTGCTTAACAACTATAATGACAGAATAAAAGAAGAGGAAAGGGAACCTGTGGTCAGTGAAGGTATGGATAAACTAGGGTATGCTCGTAGTATCAAATCGATGGCAGATAATAAAGCCCCTGAAGTTGATGGATTGCAGGTGGAGTTGTATTAAGAATGTAGGTGAAAATGTTAGAAACCAGATTCTTGCTCTCCTAAACAAAGCATGGAATGAAGGCATGATACCTGAGGAATGGGTAAAACAGTTTATATGCCCTACTGTATATTAAAAAAGGTGACAGTGCGAGATGCAAGAACTACAGAAGAATATCTCTTATGGCCCATTTATGTAAAATATACGAACGCATATTAGAAAGAAGGGCAAGAATAGTTGTTGAACCTTTGCCTGGGGAATGGCAACACGGTTTTCAACAGGATAGTAGCACCCCAAACGTTATATTTTCCTTGAGACAAATAGAAAGAACCTGGGAGTTTGATATTCCCACACACACACACACCACACACACACACACACACACACACAACACACATATATATATACATATATATATATATATATATATACCACGTGACCACAAAAATTGTCCCTGTTTTTAATCGCTTATTACTCAGTCATTATTGCAGCTTCACAAATGAAATAAAAAGCATTCGAAAGAGAACATTTTAAAGTTTTAATTTAATTCTACATGTGTTCAAAGTGACGTCCCTGAACATTCTTACATTTCACACAACGGGAAAGGAAGTTATTTATTACATTTTCCAAAACGCTGCATTCAATGGACTGTACACTCTCTACCACCGCTTGCTTTAATTCTTCGATAGAGGATGGCTCTTGCCTGAATACTTTGTCCTTGACAAATCTCCAGAGAAAAAAGTCCAAAGGTGATAGATCGGGAGATCTTGCGGGCCAGGGAAACTGCGAGCGATGAGAAATGAATCTTTGTTCAAAAAATCTTGTTAAACATTCCAGTGATTGCCTAGTTGTGTGGGCTGTTGCTCCGTCTTGCTGAAACCACTTGTTACTGCAGTTTTCTTGTTCAAAAACAGTGTTCAGCATTTCTACATATCTTTCTGAAGTTACTGAAAGTGGTCTCCTTGTCTCTGGGTCCTCAAAAAAGTAAGGACCATAAACCTTGCTGCTACTCAAACCACACCAGACAGTAACTTTTGGTGAATGCAGAGGTTTCTCCAAGTGTATATTTGGCTTGTTTTGTGACCAACACCGGTAATTCTGTCTGTTGATGAACCCATTGAGATAGATGTGGCATTCATCACTGAATATTATGTCACTTAATCTTATCTGGTTTTGTTCAATTATTGTTTCAATGCGTTCACAAAACATCAAACGACGCTGGTAGTCTTGTTCGCTAAGTTGTTGCAAACACATAATTTTGAATGACTTCATTCTCAAATCCAACGTGATTATTTTCCGAATGCTCTCCTGTTTGATTCCTGTCACAGCTGATAGTCGTCTCACAGATTTCTTGTTGTCCGTTTCAAGCTGATTTGCGACTGAATCAATGTTTTCAGCGGTTCGCACACCTTTGCTGCGCCCAGAGTTGCCTCTATGCATGTTCTTGATTGAGCCGTGATGTTTCCATTTTGCGAAAATCCTGCGAATCGTTTTAGGATCTATGGTCCTTTGCTGACCGTATTGTCGTCTGAAAGACCATTGGGTGGCAACTACCGAGCCATGTTTGATCATCTCTTCTGCGATGAAAACACGTTGCATGTCCGACAAATAACCCATGATTGTGGTGGATAAAACTGTCATTTTTTTACAAGTACTGATTTCGTATCCAGGATATCGAAAAAATTAAATAAAACTTTAAATATTCTTTTTCGAAAGCTTTTTATTTCATTTGTGAAGCTGCAATAATGACTGAGTAATAAGCGATTAAAAACAGGGACAATTTTTGTGGTAAAAAAAGACAGAGCAACAGCCCACACAACTAGGCAATCACTGGAATGTTTAACAAGATTTTTTGAACAAAGATTCATTTCTCATCGCTCGCAGTTTCCCTGGCCCGCAAGATCTCCCGATCTATCACCTTTGGACTTTTTTCTCTGGGGATTTGTCAAGGACAAAGTATTCAGGCAAGAGCCATCCTCTATCGAAGAATTAAAGCAAGCGGTGGTAGAGAGTGTACAGTCCATTGAATGCAGTGTTTTGGAAAATGTAATAAATAACTTCCTTTCCCGTTGTGTAAAATGTAAGAATGTCCAGGGACGTCACTTTGAACACATGTAGAATAAATTAAAACTTTAAAATGTTCTCTTTCGAATGCTTTTATTTCATTTGTGAAGCTGCAATAATGACTGAGTAATAAGCGATTAAGAACAGGGACAATTTTTGTGGTCACGTGGTATATATATATATAAAATTGTAGAGAAAGGAGTGTTCTTAGGGAAACGACATTTAAGAATAAAAAAGATGATCAACGCCCAAGTCAACATAATGAAGATTTAATGTCAGACGTTTCAGAAGTCAAACGCCCATCATCAGTGGTATGTGTAACTTATACGCAGAATTATAATCATTTAACTTCGGCTTTTTCTATATATACTGTATATATATAAGGACTTCATAATTATAGGGTCTATTTCGTTTCGCAGAGTGGTTAAAATTTTAACCACCCTAATCAGAAATCAGTAAAATCATGAAACTTATCCGGAACCAGGACACATCAGTGCAAATCTAAGTGTATGCAGACGACATATGCCATATTGAATTTGCACAAAAGAATCTCCAGGTAGCAATGGATAGATGGAAAGAAGCTTTTGAAAGAGAGCAGGACTTCAAATAAATGAAGAAAAAAACAATGGTGATGATGGTCACTAGGGGCGAAGAAGAAATGAATGTTAAAATTAGGGGGTAGAAAGTTAAATCAAGTACAGGAATTTAAATACCTAGGGAGTATAGTAACCAGTAAAGGAGAAATCACTAAAGACATAACTGAAGGAATAAACAAATATAGCATTTAGGTTGGAGTGCTTTATCCATTACTTAAAGACAAACATGTTACAACAGAAGTTAAATGTTTAATACTAAAAACAATTCTAGTGCCAATATTAACATATGACGCAGAGACTTGGGTACTGACCACTAAGGATGCATCTAGGATAATAGCAGCGGAAATGAAAGTCGTTAGATTAATTCAAGGAAAAACCAAATAAGACAAAATAACAAATGTACACTTATCTAAAAACCTAGAATTAACTTCAGTCTTGACCCAAGTCCACCGCTGTATGCTGAAATGGCTTGGCCACATGGGGAGAATGAGTGAGGAGAGAAAACCAAAGCTAACCTTTAAAAGGAGACCAGACAGAAGGAGACCAGACAGAAAGGCCAAGGAAAAGGAGAAGGGATAGAGTACAAGAAATACTAACTAAATATAAAATAGGAAGCATTGACACTCTAGAGCAGTGGTGCACAAACTTTTTTGATGTGAGGGCCAAACCAACCATCTGTTTTATATGTAGGGGCCAGATATATAGATATTATATTTTTTATAAATATGCATTTTTATAATCAGGGGTAATATTTCAGATTTTTCTTTGGGTAGCTACCCTTTTCATGTGAAAAATGTAAATTGAAAAGACTCGTGGGGGCCACATTTGGCCCGCGGGCCAGGGTTTGTGCATCACTGCTCTAGAGGAAGTGAGAATGTTTGAAGATGGGACCGAATGGCGACGTAGATGCTCGTGGATGATAGGCGCAAGCCTACCTTGGGAGTTGAAGTAAATGACGTAAAAGTAAAAAATACACACAGAGGGTTAACCAAAGTAAACAGACACCACGATAATTGTCTTCAAAAACAAATGGCAAAGCTCATCAACGGAATGCCAGAACGTGTGCCAACTTTCCATAATGGAAAGGGGTAAACCAACACGACTCCAAATATACTCACTCAATAAATCTGTTATTATTTATTCACTTTTATTATCAAATAAAAACTATGGAAAAACCAAAGATGATATATATATATATATGGAAAAACCAAAGTTGATATATATATATATATATATATATATATATATATATATATATATATATATATATATATATATATATAACACTGTATATATATATATATATATATATATATATATATATATATATATATACACACACGTGTGTATTGTT
Organism: Bathynomus jamesi; assembly: GCA_023014485.1. Taxonomy (NCBI): domain Eukaryota; kingdom Metazoa; phylum Arthropoda; class Malacostraca; order Isopoda; family Cirolanidae; genus Bathynomus; species Bathynomus jamesi. Next base: position 77,188 of record JAJOZX010010576.1, read on the forward strand.
AACTGTGTTTATATTTAAGAAGTATTACTTCCTTAAAAAGTAATTTTTACCTGTTGCTTCTTTGTCTGTACCGTAATTAAAGGTAGCCTCACCTGCCACACGTCAGTTTCTAAAACCTGCTATTTTAGCTTATAAATTTGTTTTACGACCACATTTTATAATAACTGCAGAAAGATGAGAAAAAGTAAGAAAAAACTGTATTTGTTGATGTGTGTGTGTGTGTGTGTACGAGAGAGAGAGAGAGAGAGAGAGAGAGAGAGAGAGAGAGAGAACTCTTCAGTTGAACCACCTCATGAAATGGTATTAAAGAATCACATTGCAGAAGTGAGAAATTGCATTTGAATTTGTAACAGTTACCGATTTATATACTGTGATTCACTCAACCGTGAATCGAGTTAACCGTGATTTACTAATTATGACCGTTGTGCACTTATCCGTGATCATGACACCGAGTTATTCGTAATTTGGCGTTATGTTTACAACCGCGGCTCGCTTCCAGCTAATCACAACGCGCCTTAGTCAGTGTTCAACTGCGCTTCATAGAGTATACATGTGTACTTGCGGCTTTGCATATATTCATATCATGTGGTGAATCCAAAATAGTTGTATACTAGCGGAGCGACCCGGCGTTGCCGGGGTGGATGTTGAACGCTATATATATATATATATATATATATGCCCGGTTAGGTAAACTGAATGCCCGGTTAGGTTAATTGAATGCCCAGTTAGGTCAACTGAATGCCCGATTAGGTTAATTAAATGGCCGGTTAGGTCAACTGAATGCCCGATTAGATTAATTGAATGCCTGGGTACGTTAATTGAATGCCCGGTTAGGTTAATTGTACACCCTTGACGATTGGTTAGGTTAAGTCATGATATTTTCGTTAAAGCCAACGAAAATATCACGACTTAACCTAACCAATCGTCAAGGGCGTACAGATGACCTAACCTGGCATTCAATGAACCTAACCGGGTATTCAATAATTTTACCATAGGTTTCGTAATGATCTTGATGACGTCATTTAATGTTTTAAAATTAATTATTTCATTTATTAACACCCACGTGCACAACCGTGGGACCTAATCAATATGTGTGTGAAGTTTCATGTTTGTAACTGTTCCATTTTGGAGTTATGGCTGATGGCTGGAACACACACACACACACACACATACACACACACACACACACACACGCGCGTCTTTTTATTATTATTATTATTATTATTATAGATAAACAATAGACTGGTACAAATTTATAACTGAAAGACTTCCGAAAATCAACAATTTTGATAAAGAAAAGGGGAAAATTGGTTTTGTAGGTGTAGGGGGTCCGAAATTTTCATAAAATGGAAAATAATTGCTATTTTCTTACAGCGACAGGCATAATGGTATTAGGATACCTAATAGAAATTTTGTAATATTTTAAAGTGGGGAAAATAAATAATTTTCTAAAAATGATCTTCAACTATAAAAGCGCATCTAATCAGATAACTTAATTAACGTATTTCTATGACAACTAAAAAATAGAATGATAAATCAATATCCTATCAAATTGTTTGTGTATACGTAAAATTATTTGTACAAAAGCCACAGTAATAAAACGCACAAAAGTCACGGTAAATAATTTCGAGTGTGGCTCGTTTAACTTTAAACTCGTGTTTATTTAAATTGCCCGTTTTAATTATGTAATTTTTTGTATTGAATCGATAAAGAAATCTTTTGTGAATCGAAAAATGTTAAAATTATAACAAATATCAAAATATTTTGTATAAAAATCATTGAATTTTAAAAATGCATGTTTGTTTTTAGTTTTTTGCAAAAAGTTCTTTATGAATTTTTAAAATATATACTTTTTTAAATTGAATCGATAAAAAATCTTTTGTGAATCGAATGATATTAAATGTTTAGTAAATATTGACTTATTTTGTGCCAAAATTATGATTAAAAATGAAAAATTAAAAAAATGCGTGTACAGGCATGGGAAGAACTGTACCCCTAAAAGGGGGGAAGGAATTGTTAGGGAATTTTTTTTTAGCATGGGCACTGCACAATAAAAAGACGCATCGAATGGTGAAAACCGCATTGTTCTACACCAATTGTAGCGACCTGTAGGTGTGCGCAAAAAAACTGTTACATATATATATATATATATAAGGCTTCATTTCTGAAATAGTATATTAGATTATACTGTAATAGTATAATAAGGTATACACACTAGCGGGGTATTATACTTAACCTTTTGAAATTGGGTTATCCGTAATCATCCGTCCCTCAATCACGGATAACTGAATGGAGTGAGTAATATATATATATATGATACACACAGACCGTGCATGGAACAAGGAACTCTTCTGGGATAATTAAATCCACTATAGTCCGAATAAATAATGGTAAATGACAAATACCATAGTTTTTATTTTTCATGATGCATATTGATGCAAGCGCGACGTGGGCAACGGGTCTCTCGCAAATAGGTCCCATAAATATAGCTTCCCTCACCAGCTATCTGCAAAGCAGAGAGGATCCAGCTTTGGGACATGGATCTAGAAAGCAGCTGAGCCCCACTACATTTAGAACCTCAATATAAGTAAAAGACTCGTTGCATTCACGTCGGATTGAATAAATCAAAGAAAAAGGGGTAACTATTATATTTTTAGCCAAAACCAACACTTAAACCTCAACTGGCAGAATTGAGCGTCCACTTTTCAAGGCACATAACATGTCCGTTTCATGATGGGAATGAACTCAGAATGGTTCCCTGAGTTTTTTATGATACACACAGACCGTGCATGGAACAAGGAACTCTTCTGGGATAATTAAATCCACTATAGTCCGAATAAGTAATGGTAAATGACAAATACCATAGTTTTTCTTTTTCATGATGCAAGCCCGACGTGGGCAACGGGTCTCTCGCAAAGAGGTCCCATAAATATAGCTTCTCTCACCAGCTATCTGCAAAGCAGACAGGATACAGCTTTGGGACATGGATCTAGAAAGCAGCCTAGCCCTAGCCCAGGTCGGGCTTGCATCATGAAAAAGAAAAACTATGGTATTTGTCATTTACCATTACTTATTCAGACTATAGTGGATTTAATTATCCCAGAAGAGTTCCTTGTTCCATGCACGGTCTGTGTGTATCATAAAAAACTCAGGGAACCATTCTGAGTTCATTCCCATATATATATATATAATATATATATATATATATATATATATCCTGTTCACGCAGGCACTTACAAGATGTTAATTAACTTGAAACGTTATAGAATTATCTTATAATTACTTTGTTATAAATAAAAACGGAAAAAAGATTAAAAAAGTTAAGAATAGGACACGTTTTATTTCTAGTTTCTTCATTTCCTCTCATAATATATATATATATATATATGTATATATATATATCTATATATCTATATATTATATATATATATATATAATATATATATATATATATATTATATATATATATATATATATATATATATTCACATGGTTGTTGACATATTTTTCCGTAATTAGCGCACGTGTAAGAAAACCTTCATAAAATTGCAGACATCATTTGCTGTTTGTTTTCCGATAAAGAACGGAATTTGCTCCATTTCCGAATGAAACGCCGCCGCCAAAATGAGGACTCTAAATTGAGTCATTTCCAAACTCTCAAAAAACAAAAAAAAAACAGTTACAAAAATCGCATAAAAGTTTGGTGAGGCGTTAAAATATACTAAATGCACAAAAAAAATGGAATAGAAATTATTCGTTTCTCGCGATTTCTTTGTCCATGAATATTATTTGCTTGTGAGAGAGAGAGAGAGAGAGAGAGAGAGAGAGAGAGAGAGAGAGAGAGAGAGAGAGAGAGAGAGATAAGGCGCGATAGTTGGATAGAGAAAAAGATCGAGAGATAAAAGAGTGATAAACATCTAGAAAAAGAGGAAAAAACGAGGAATAAGATATATAAAAAAATGGGATACAAATAATGAAAAAAATTAGAGCAAAGAAATATTGAAAGGAAGAGAAAAATAAAGCAAAAAGCGGGAGAAGAGGAAGTGAAAGACGGAGAAAGAAGGAAGAAGATGAAGAGAAAGTAATAAATAAAAGATAAAGCGCTTTATATTAAAAAAACAAAAAAAAAAAGCATGACTGTCGTCTAAATTTGCTCCTTGAAGATAAAAAGAAAGTAGGCCAATTTTTCAAATTCGCCATTATGCTGAAAGGGAACTAAAGTTTATTATTAAGATATGATTAAAGCATAATTTTTATTATTATTATTATTATTATTATTATTATTATTATTATTAATATACGCTGATATCATAATTAAATTGATAATCGTTTAATATATTTGGAATTCTATTTCAGAAATCCTTAAACTACGTCCACTAAATTTGTTATATATATAGGGTGAACCAAATGTAGGTGGACAGTAAATGATAACGTTTATTTTGAGAATACATATTTAATTTTTTTGTATACTATAATACAAAATAAAATTTAAATAAATTTAGTTATAATATTTAATATAATATAACACAAACACCATAGTTATAATGAACACCATAGTTATAATATAATATAACACAAACCGTATTCAACCTACTGTCCACCTACTTTTGGTTCACCGTGTATATAAAAAGACTAAAATTTTACGTTCACATTTTGGTCAATCGCATTTCTTACTTATTGAAACTCATTTGAAATTGTTTCAAACATTGTGTTAACATTCCACTCTAGTTTGTTTCTTGTAATTCCTGAATTAAAGTAGCAAATTCTCGTTTTTTTGTTTTCATCTTTTTGATAATAAAATAATAAAGAATTGGCGAAGAGAGAGAGAGAGAGACAGAGAGAGAGAGAGAGAGAGAGAGAGAGAGACTCCATAAATATTAGTTTATAACTCAAAGGAAAAATAAACATTAAAAATATTCCGACTCATTGAAATAGATAAATTGATAAATAGATAGATAAAGATAGAGAGAGAGAGAGAGAGAAGAGAGAGAGAGAGAGAGAGATAGAGAAGAGAGAGAGAGAGAGAGAGAGAGAGAGAGAGAGAGAGAGAGACTTGCACAAAAACAAAATAAAAAATATACTTACAGTAATAGAGAGAAACTGAAGTAATTTATTTCAAGAGCTATTCTTCTAAATTAATCAATTATGCTGGCATAAAATTTTTATAAAATTAGTCACACTGAAGAAAGTCATTAATTTTCAATTAATTTAGCCAACGTCAACTGCTACAAAGAACAGACTTTTAGAAATTAAACATGTTGTAGGTACCGTATGTCCAACCCGTACTTAAATGCACTTCCATAACCCATGTTAATTATTCGTTTTGAGTAAGAGGATAGTTCTATGCCACAGAATTAATGTATTATTTATTCATTGAAAGACTCTCTATCCAATTATGGGTTAATGATGGACAAGCCAAAAGTCATTCTCAGTTTCTCTGTGTGGATTTCGTCTCTTCTTTAGAAGCGTCCTGCGCATTTTAAGAACAATGCTTATGACTTGCTTTATCATTATTATTATTATTATCATTATTGTCATTATTAATGAATGTAAACTGCAAATTGGTTAGCATACCTGCTGAGGGACACATCCAGAAAAAAAATGGAAGGCTTTTTATCCATATGAAACTCTAATCCTTTCACCTGCATACTTTCTTTTGTAAACATTCCTAGTCGGTTATGCCCGACATTCACAGAAGTTGTTCACCTTGTTATGTGTAAGAATTTTCGTTGTCCTGGAGCATTTTCTGAATACTGGTATTTGATAGATAACTGCAATCAGTGATGGTGCAAGTATCATTTGTCAGTAAAATTCACAAAGGATTTTAGTTTGATACAGAAATGAAGAACTTCCAGCTCTCAACATTAACCTACTTTGTAATAAAGTTTGTTTTTAATTTACACTTTGTTATATGCAGTAAAATGATGTAACAATATCTAATTTTGTTTATCGTACGCTGTAAAAGTTATAGAGTATTCCGCAGTACTCAGAAAATGAGTGTTTAAACTCCAGTAAATGTCATTTTAAGGGAATTACCCTTGATGTACGATTCCGTGGGTATACTGCTTGAATATAACATAGCAGCTGCAAGGCACCAACCCTCTTCTGCCATATAATTTACTTGTAAGTGCACATACACCCTGCCATGAGCGCTAAGACGGGAATATTACATTTCGACAACAAATCTAAAACTGCAGAACAAATTTATTTTCGAACAGCGTCAACAAAGATTTTAGTCTGTTTTTATTGTCTAAGAAACTATGAGTAGTTCTATTTGCTTTGTAAATGAAGATAATTAAGTCCTGGCGTTTGAACCTTTTGAGAGTCCAAACAAAAACGACGAAACAAAATGATCTAACCTAACCAAGTATAATGTAACCTAACTTAGTATAACTTAACCTAACCTAGCCTTACTATATCAAAGCTAACCAAACTATACCTAACCTTAATTTTATAGGCTCTTATAGGCAGTTAATACATACACACATACAACTAGAATAATATCTTTATCGACGCCATTTTGAAAAAAGATTCTAGTCTAGATTTGTTTTGTTGCTTAAAGTTTAATATTTCCCGATAACCATATTCTTAAACTATAAGAACACTACTCCGAACTGAACATGAAATGGAGGTAAAAGAAATACAGGGTGTCCATAAAGTCACGCATCATAGGAAAATACATTTATTTTGTTTATTTATTTATTTTGTTTTATTTATTTCTTCAAAATGATTCCCACCAATCTCAAAACATGTTTGTAAACGAAAAAGCAGGTTTCTTTGAATGTTCCTCAACATATTTGACCTGATGGAGACATAAATAAATAGACATTGCTTATGTTCCCATGATGCGTGACTTTATGGACACCCTGTAGAGTATATACTATTTGTTTTACATTCTACACTCTAAAAACTGTCCGTTATGTGTACCTTAGATCCAAGCGGAATTAAAGGTCTAATAACATATTCTAGAAAATCTAAAGTATTTCAAGGCTACATAGTAGATAGAGAGTAGATAGAGAGTAGCTGAAACGGTTATCTTCTTGAAAAGCGGTGTCGTCTTAAACTAAGTACAAAGAAGTACACTTCCAAAGATTAAAGAAAACTTCTGAGTATACTCTCAGTCTCTCAGTGTACCTTCGGTCAACCGAGTGTGCGTTTTAGATACTTTATACCCAGAGTATGTTTAGACCTTTTTCTTCCGATCGGATCTAAGGTACACGTAGCGGACAGTTTTTAGATTGTAGATCAGGGGTTCCAACCTTTCCTAGCTGAAGGCTCCCTATTGCCATCTGTTCTTCGTTCGCGGCACTCCGCCGGATTTTCGTCTCCTACTGGTTATCATACAGTTTCCCAACCAGCCCCTAACCCCCGTAACCCCAAAACCACGTACCACGTAACTTCAAACTGAGCCTATAAATTTTTCGTATAAACCTCATAAATGACAATATTTTTTTCATTTGAAATTTCCAATAGGTTAGTAACATATATATATATATATATATATACCTTTCAACCTTTCAAATGTTCAGTGCGATGATTCCTCATTTCACGAAGGTCAAGCTTGTCGCCCTTTCTCTCGAGTTGGCCTGGTGAAGTAGAGACTTGTTTTCTTGTACTCCACATAGCCAGGTACACCCGGCTCATCTGGGATTGTTCTGAGCCAGGCGTCTAATCTTTTTTTGAAGCTGTCCACCGCAACATCACTCGTGTTCCTTAGTTCCTTGGGCAGCTGGTTAAAATCTTGATCCTCTCACAACAAAACTATTTTCCTTAAGGGTTGAGGATGTTCCCTGTCTGGCCTTTAAAATTTGGGAACACGACACAGTCTTCCTTTCCTACTTTCCACTGTTGTTTGGGGAGTTATAAGGTTCAGAGTAAGATTAGGGACTAGTTTCTCCATTATTTTTCAAGTGTAAATAATGGTGTACCTCTTTCTTATTCTTTCCAGTGAATATAGGTTTAATTCACGTAACCTTTCCCAGTAATTTAGTTCTTTGCACCCATTGATCTTGGCTGTGAAGCTTCGCTGAATCCCTTTTAGCTGACTAATGTTTTCTTTTTTATATGGGGATGTTAGGACCGAGCAGTATTCCAACCTGGGTATGATCCGTGTTTTCAGTAGAGGAATCATTATATTCCTATCCCTTCGTGTAAAGGTTCTCAGTATCTGCCCAGTTATTCTCTTTGCTCTTTTTACTGCTATCTTATTTTGTGTTTCAAATTTCCCATCATCAGTCATTACAACTCCTAAATCTTTTGCTTTAAAATTTCTCTGAATTTCCTGTCCATTTGGGGTACAGTATGCCATGATTTTAGGTCCTCCTTTTTTCCGTACCTTAACAGTTGAAATTTCTTTGTTAAATTTCATATTGTTAAATTTCATATATGTGGAACTTTATGTGAGTTTGAACGACAGTTGAGGATCGACCTACGGTGTATATATTATTTTACCCTACTAAAACGATATATATATATATATATATATATATAGCCTTAATGGGGAAATCCAATAGTCATACAATGTTAAACAAATTTTCTTATTAATATTTTTTTTTTTCCCCACACTGATTGTTCAAGATAGAATAACACCCTTCATTCCCCCATTTCATGTAATCCCCTTTACCCCTTATGCCTACACAAACCCTCTTATCTTGCCTGGAGCCACTGATTGATTAGAGAATTGAAAGAGGTATTGAGAAGACTTGTATTAAAAGAAATACTCCCTTCACTCGTCGTTCTATCGATTTCTTTCTAATATCGACATGTTTTCTTCACATCTACCTAACATTAACTTCATAAACTCAAGAATAAATGTAAAGGAATAAGTCATCCTTATCCCTATCCTCCGTAAATTATCAATCCGCTTTCGACGGTGATAGACATCAATGGGAAAAGAGATTCGAACTACATTGCCCGGAAGATATATTCATTGAAGAATCTTACACAGACACAAATGCGATCACTTACATTTTATTTTTCATCAAATAAAGTCATAACTTTTTATTATTATTATTATATATATATATATATATATATATATGCCCCTAGGTGGTATGTATATATATATATATATATATATATATATATATATATGCCCTCGGTGGTGTAGTGGTTAGCGTCGCTGACTACGAATCCATCGGCCCCGGGTTCGAGACCCGACGGCAGCCGGCGCGCAGGAAAAACCTAGCTGTTCATCCTTCCGCACAATAAAAAAAAATAAAGTGGTTGGTAGATAAATGGGTACCCTAGGTGGCCTAGTGGTTAAGACGCTGGACTGCTGATGGGGCGTGGTTCGGATTCCACGTTAAACTGTAGGTCTAAGGTGGAGTGAAAAGCTTGACCTTCGTCAGAATGAACAATTCGGGCGGAAGCTAACCAAAGGTTAACCAAAGGTATATATATATATATATATTACAGTCAAAGTGTGTAACCAGTCATTTCGCGTAATGGCTGAAACTTTTAGTCATTTCGCGAAATGGCTGTTTCACTTGGTCATTTCGCGAAATGACTATAATCTTCAGCCATTACGCGAAATGGCTGAAATTCCACCTTGGTCATTTCGTACAAGATCATTTGCCCGGTTAGGTCAACTATATGCCTTTGACAATTGGTTAAGTTGTGTTATTTTCGTTAGTTTTAACGAAAATAACACGACTTAACCTAACCAATTGTCAAGGGCATACAGTTGACTTAACCGGCCCTTCAATGGCGGACATCGGAATAACATTGAAGGCCCGGTTAGTATTTGAAAACCTCTATATTGAAAATTCAAATTCAAATATGTTCAAATGTTTAAATGTGTTCAAATGTGTATTTGAAGAGTGTTTCTCACTTATTTGAACAGACCTGTGGATATATGTATGTTTTAGCAGATTTACTTAGTTAAATAAAGGTTTCCAATTTTATTGTGATGTTTGTTATTTCTATTAATTCATGGCAAGTCATTTTAGCCATTTCACGAAATGACCAAGGTGGAATTTCAGCCATTTCGCGTAATGGCTGAAGATTTTATTTATTTCGCGAAATGACCAAGTGAAACAGGCATTTCGCGAAATGACTAAAAGTTTCAACCATTACGCGAAATGGCTGGTTACACACTTTGACTGTAACATATATATATATATATATATATATATATATATATATACAATTTTTATTTCTACACTTACTATGTATATATATATAATTTTTTTTTTTGTAACCTATATATAGTCTTGAACTCTCTTTTCACTCCAGTGTTCCTGAGGATGTCATTAGACGAAAGCGCTTGAGCACCACTTTGTGTTGGTTTGGTAACCTTTGGTTTTGCTTCGGCGCGAATTGTTCATTCTGACGAAGATCAAGCTTTTCACTCCACCTTAGACCTACAGTTTAACGTGGAATCCGAACCACTCCCACCAGCAGCCTAGCATCTTAACCACTAGGCCAGCGTTCATCAACCTTGTTTGTACTGCGGACCCTTATCAAAATCTTGATATTTTTTATATTTTTTTTTGGGAGGGGGGGGAGGGCATATAGATATATTGTAGTTTTTGAGTCTTGATTTACACTCCAAAGTCGGAGTAAAAATGTAATAAAAATACGTAAAACTTACCGCTGTTCTGTTTACATACCCCCCCCCCCCCCCCCCCCCCGCATAAAAACAGGGAAGGGGCTCATTTGTGCCAAAAACTAACAGTTCATGAATTGGAAACTTAAGATGGTCGTAAAAAAACATTTATAGAAACTTTAAAGTTTCAAGTAACCGAAAATGTTATCGGTTAGAGGTCAGAATTAGCCACCACAAAAAAGAGAAAAAAAATTGTTTTAATGAATATAATCTAGTCAACTCACGGACCCCTTAAACACAACTCACGGACCCCTAGGGCCCGCGGAACCCCTGTTGAGAACCGCTGCCCTACGCCACACAGGGTACCCATTTATCTACCAACCACTTTCTTTATTGTGTGGAAGGATGAACAGCTGGGTTTTGCTGCGCGCCGGCTGCCGTCACCGGGTCTTGATCCTGGGGCCGATGGATTCGTTGTCAGTGACGCTAACCACTATACCACCGATATATATATATATATATATGTTACAGAGAATCTGTGTAACTAGGGATTTCATGAAATTCCTAAAATGTTCAGGAAATTCATGTAAGATTAAGTCGTGATATTTTCGTTAAACCTACGGGGAAATTATTGAATACCCGGTTAGGTCAACTGTACGCCCTTAACGATTGGTTAGGTTAAGTCATGATATTTTCGTTAAAACTAGCGAAAATATCGCGACTTAACCTTTACATAAAATCTCTAAACATTTTAGGGATTTCACGAAATCCCTAGTTACACAGATTCCCTGTAACACACACACACACACACACATATATATATATATTATATATATATATATATATATTAAATTAACTGAGTTACTTATATATATATATATATATATATAATATATATATATATATATATATATATATATATATATGATAACAATATTGAAGTAACTCGGTTAATTTATTACACTCTTATAAAGTAACAGTAAAACGTATCAAAAGTTTAAATACTTCCTCAAAGTACAAAGTTCCAGCTTTTTGAACAGTAATAGCTCCGAGTGTATGATAGATGCAGTGGAAAAAAAAAAGTTATATGAAACAACCTTTAGCTTCGATTGTCAGAGCTATATAACACCTACTTACTAACTGTTTTGATACTCATTCTCAATTTAGTAATAATGGGGCGTAAAGAGGTTCATACGACAATATCACAGACTACATCACCAAATTGTTGGTAATAAACTCTAAAAATAGTTTGGTAGATGCGTTTTAATTGTGGTACTTATTTTTTCTTCTTTTTTTTTTTGCGTCAATGGCTCAAAGGGGTAAATTTCTTATTTATAAACAGGAAATTTTCTGAACTTATGAAAGCGTTTTATTTTCTGTATGACCGGAAAGGGAAAGTTAGACATCTACTGTATATACTTTATAGCGTTTGAGTCCAGATACATTGCTGATACACTCTCAGAAGTCAAAACGTGATCTTTTTTTTTTGTTTCCAAACTGTGCAGACACCCTCTCCTTCTTTTTCTTTAATTTCTTTATATATATATATATATATATATATATTATATATATATATATATAGTATGATTCTTTAATTATGTTCCAATTTAAAATATAATTCAAACCAAATACAGCTTTTAGAGTTTCCATATGTTGGATTTTCTCTGAAGATCTTATCCTTTAGATATTCCCGTAAAAAGAACTCATACGGACTGAAGTCAGGTGACAGGAGGACTTTCGTTTTGTAATTTTTGCAGGTAAAAATTGACCCGATACCCTTGTGAAATTAGATAGGTACCTCCGCCTTTACCACTTGTCATGCATGGTCTCCTCTGTCATCTGACTTCAGTTCCTGTGATTTCTTCGTATGAGGATATCTAAAGGACGGGGTCTTCAAAGAAAATACCAGAACACTGGAAACTCTAGAAGCAGAGCTTGAACCTGAAACTCGCTCCATTTCTACCGAAGCGCTGGAGGCCGCAAAAAGAAATTATACTGCTCGGAATCATCATGTAATTTCGCATAAGAAAGAATACCGAGTATGTTTTTAGAAAAACTTCCATTCTTCCACAATATGCATGCGAAGTCTCATAAATGTGAATGAATCCATTGATTTTTAACGAGCTTTTGAAAGTGTGGCGTAATTAAGAATCAGATTATATATATATATATATAATATATATATATTATATATATATATATATAATATATATATATATATACACACACACACACACACACAAAGATATTAAAAAATCCATATCCAGTCTGCAAAGTACATAAAGAGAATAAATCTTTTGAAAGAGCAGCCGTAAGGATTTTTTTTTTTTTAAATAACAAAAATTCTGCGTAGTTTGTTTAATATGGCAGGAGAAACTCAATTTTGCAGCGGTGCAAGATAACCATTTAGATAGATACTCTAGGTTTCAGTGATACTCGTGCAACCCGAATTTTGAAAGTTCTGTCAATGTCCGCCATGACCCTAACGCAAAAATCATACATAATACACATAAAAACAAAATATAGAAACCTTTTTGGTCATGGACAAACCTCTCAGTGGACGTTCGAGCTCAGAAAGAGAAGAGAACAGAAGAGAACCAGCAAGTGGTTGACGAAGTGTTTTCTGCTAGTCAGACCAAATCCATCAGACGTACAGCTATGGAATTGACACAAGTTACTCTGCCATTCAACGAATGATCAAGAAGGACATTAAAATGAAACCATACAAAGTGCAGATGGTGCATGAATTACGCGATGTGGTTCAAGACCAAATCTTGGATCTTGTTTTATCATTCTGAGGGCGATCCATTGCATTTCGACAGTAATTGGCTTAGCGATCAGGCAACATTTTATGTCTCCTATTATGAGTGTACTTATTTGTTTTTGAAAACATAATTCCCACAATTGGTTTGAGTAATGATACATTTGCTTTGTGTGAGTTTTCTTTGGTTTTTCAAATATAAATTTTTAACATGGACTTCTCTCTCTCTCTCTCTCAATATATATATATATATATATATGAAAATTATTTCATGAAAGTAACACGTGAAAAATATTTATGATGAATAAAACCACGAAGGAAAGGAAACACAGAGTGGTGCTCAAGCGCTTTCGTCTAATGACATCTCAGGAACACTGTGTTCCTGAGGATGTCATTAGACGAAAGCGCTTGAGCACCACTCTGTGTTTCCTTTCCTTCGTGGTTTTATTCATTATATATATATATATATATATATATATATATATATGGATATAGATAGATAGATAGATGAACAACGTACACATTTACTCCAACGTCATTTCAGCAGGAAATAAAAGTGACACATATACAGTACAACAAAATATATGACAATGAATGAATGGGTGTTCAAAAGCCTTGAAAATGTCTTCCGAAACGGCAAAAGCGAGGTGAACAAGTCAGACAGAATAGGACGAGAGTGGAACATTTTTAATCATTCCCTCCCCCACATCAGGGTTGGCCAATTTTGACCACTGTGGTTTATAACTATTGGCTTAAAGTTTAAACATCCTAGTTTATACTTAATTTTGACCACTGACTTTTCTAAAATGAATTTCTCAAAGGTTGGTTTACTTAGAAAAGTGTTGTCCTTATTTTTCTTAGGTTTGTATAAATAATAATATAACTGAAAGTTTGTAAACAATTTTATATTGTCAAAAGGAGAGGTTAGTTCAATGTACCTAACAACAGGTATTAGGAATGATAGAAAGGAAAACCGTTCTCTTTGATGACCTTGTTAATGATTTTTATTCGTAATAATGTACACAAACTGAACAAAATTAACACCAACTATAAAGGAAACAAAAATACAACGTCAGTCTTAAAAAAAAAAAAAAAAAAATCTGACTGAAAACAAAAGTTTAATTTTATACCGACAAAATCTAAACAAAGATAAAATAAATTTTCAATATTCTTATTCAAAATCTGGTTTGTTTTTATCTACTGAACCTTTTGTCGTTGATTACAAGTTCATTTGCTTTTGCCATGAATGAAACTAAAATGAGACAAGATTCTTTTTATTGAAGCAGATGGACTTAGTAGAGCCGGTTTTGCTAGGCTTTGCGAAGCCGGATACGATATAACTGCTGGGCCGGTGGTCGGTATTCGGAATGAGCTTTTTTTTAATTGATGTTAAAACCTATTGAAATCATCGTTCAATTTATAATGATTAACATCCGAAAGTTATAATAAGAATTATTGTATAATTAATTTATAGAAAATGGAAAGTGGGTTTTAGTTTCCACAAGATCACAATGCTGTTTGTATCATATGATCTCTCAGTGTTGCCGGCTAGCGGCCCAGCCCAAGCGCGGGGCCGGGTGCAGTGCACCTCCGGCACCCGTCTAAAACCGCCCCTGCATATGGTGCTAACACACACACTTGTAAATGACTCGCGAAGGCAATAAACTTGGGATCTACGTATTCATTTAACGAAGACCACCATGCTGCTGGTCTTACTTTCATCCTTGCAACCTCTGAGAAGAATGATTTGGGGTATAGGGAGTTTTACGTGCTTGGAATTGAATTATTAAAGACAAAAAAAAATCAGGCCCAATTTCTTGCAAAATCCATTCTTGAGCAACTTCTACACTTAAATCCAACCCCATACATTGTGGATGAAGCATGTACAGTATGTTACTAATTGAGCTGGGGATACACAGTCATTAAATTTAGATTTGATATACTTTATATATATATATATATATATATATATTATGGTTTCAAGGGATGAAAACAAAGAATTCTATAGTCTAAGAGAGAGCTATATATATATATATTCGTATATATAATAATAATAATAATACTCAGTGAGAAGGGCCAAAAACTGACCCCTCGCTCAGGCCAGACGAATGCAGCTCATTGCACTAATTCCTGGATTTTTATTAATCAGCGTCACTGAGAGTCGAATCTATAACCTCAGTGTCTTCACTTCACTTATAGGGAAGGGGTTTACCCACTAAGCTACGGCCGTTGGCGAAGGAGACACACACACACACACACACATATATATATATATATATATATATATATATATATATGCAAAACAGTTAAACGGTCTCTAATAGATCTGAAATAAGTTTTATGAGCTCGGTTTAAAAAATGCTCTCTTGAAAGTCCATGTTTCACGAACTTATAATAACTTGATATTTAAACTTCAAGATAATTCAATTTAGGCGAGTAATCTTGTGTCTTAACTTGAAAAAGAGGAGGCTTAAATTTCGAGTTTCAGATAAAGATTATTGAGGCGAAAACATTAAAATGTTATCCTTTACACTTCCTTGAAACTGCTTAGACAACAAAAACACAACAATATTCTCGCCTGGCACACGAGAAATGACAGTCGTCCATGTCCTCACCACCCTGCACGAGGTGTGTGGTTTTCTCTCTTTTTTTCACATTTAACTCGCAAGAACCTCATGGACAGTATAAAATTTAATCTTATCTACAGAAGCCGTGTGGAATAGAATTTAAGATAGGGTGTGAAGTATAGTAACTTAAATAAGATAGTCTTTTTGTTCACCTATAAGCTGAGAAAGAATGACTGTAAGGCGATGAGGGTTTATTCCAGAACTGAACACCCAAACAGATTATGCAAAAAAACAAAGTTGTTAATGCCAAAATGGTAAAGTAAACACGTGAAAAGATACAAAAATCTGTTTCTGGAGACTCACTGGCAATTATTTAATACTTTAAATGCAATTATAACTTCAATTATTTAATTTAATACCTTAATAAATACAATTATAACTTCAAAAGGATCAAAGATAATTTTAATTTTCTGCGTAAATAATAAATTTTGATTGCGGTTCTAATTATCAGACAAATAAATCTCGGATAATTTATCAAGATTGTTGACAGAATAATAAGTCCTGACCGGTTACAAGAATCGAAGTCGGTTTTTTACCTTTGTGTTTGCATGCAATATTTTCAATGCTTTTGTTCACTTTATACTAATGATGATAACAGCAAGTTGAATAAACACTATCCGAACGTACAGTAATGATAGGACGGGATTACGGCATCTGATCGTTTTGACATTCTACCGACAAGTATATTGTGGGTTGATTAAGTTAGGTTAGGTTGACTCGAGTTAAATTAGTTTTTCAGAGGGTCAACTTTATGGTCTTGTTGATTCGATGAGTATAAGTCTGATAGGACAGCCTTTATCAAACACACACACACACACACACACACAAATATATATATATATAATATATATATATATATATATATAAACATGCTCTATAAAATCATTTTAAACTTATCTGTTAAATACCTCCACATTTCTTCTTAAATGCGCACATGTATACTGTACATTTACCGCGTACAAGAAACGTCTGCGTTTTAATATAATTTTTTTATTCAGCTTTTACGTACACTATATATATATATATATATATATATATATATATATATATATATATATATATATATATATATCGTTGTACAATTCTTTATCTGTACATGTCGCTCTCGAGGCAGGATATAAATTTTTGTTGAGTTTTCGCAAAATAAAATTATTCAAATATTTGTTGGGGGAGAAAAAAAATGGAGCATTTAACGTAGCACACACAAAAGCCTCAACGTCGTATAATATATAAAATCAATATTATTTACAAAGCGAATGTAAATTTGCTCATAAAATTAATATAATAATATAATAATTTATTATTATTATTATTATTGAAATGGCGGGAGTAAATATGATAGCGTTGATAATATTATTAGATACCTTGGTTAACCTTGTGGTTTTGCTTCCGCCCGAATTGTTCATTCTGACGAAGATTAAGCTTGTCAGTCCACCTTAGACCTACAGTTTAACGTGGAATCCGAACCACGCCGCACCAGCAGCCCAGCGTCTTCACCACTAGTTTACCCAGGGTACCCATTTATCTATTAACCATTTTTTTTTATTGTGTGGAAGGATGACCAGCTGGGTTTTGCTGCGCGCCGCTTGCCGTCACCGAGTCTCGATCCCGGGGCTGAGAGATTCGTAGTCAGCGACGCTAACCACTACTCCACCAAGGCGCATATTCATAATTTGATGTTTAATTAAGTGTAAGTCAAAATTAGATCCTAAATGAATTACGCTTCAGAGAAACGTCATTAGGGCAGTCAGCGCCCATAGCTCAGTGGGTAACACCGAGAAGACACATAGAGTCTGGGTTCGACTGCCGGTAGTGCTAGTAATAATAATTCAGGAGTTAGTGCAATGGCCCGCATTCGTCTGGCCTAAGCGGTATGCTAGTTTTTTGGACACTTCTCAATGATTATATTATACATTACAATATACAGGTGTTCAAAAAGAAACGCAACCCATTGGAAAATGCGTATATCATTGTAACCTAACCCTTTTCGTTCTGTTTCGGGTTGCGTTTCTTTTTGAACACCCTGTATGAATTGTACTCATCTATACATATATGTGCGTATAAAATACTTTTAGTCGAAATAACATTCAACCTTTCTTGTATTTATCGCGTACATTCCCTGGGGCTTCTTCAGGTAAGACGAAGAGGAAGAAGCGTCAGATTTGGGAGCGAAACGTCACTATTCTTGGTATTTCATTATTCTGCGTGTTTCACTATCAAATTTACGACATCGTAAAACATGTAAAATGTTTGTGAATGCCGTTAATGGGTGGACTGCATCCGTTTGTCTCCTCTTGCATGGTGGTGACAACATGCCTCATAAAAATACTTCAAACCCTGATTGTAATTTTTTTAAATCTTTTGTATAGAAATACGTTCGAAGGCGCATCTAATTCAAAGTCAAATGCCTCGTGTTTCAAACGTTTAAGCTTTCCATCCGAGTTCGTTTAAGAAGTGCGGCAAAATGAGACTTATTTTACGGTCAGACCTTTCAGAATTCATACATAAAGGAACATTCTAGAGTGTACATCTATCTATCTATCTATCTATCTATCTATCTGGTATATGGTAAATAATTTAAATAACAGTTCAGTTCGAACCCACTACCCCTACTTGAGTAGATGGTGAGGGCGCTGGCTACTACACTACGATGAGATAAAAGTCAACACACACCGTCATATATTTAAACAACCTAGGAAACGAATAACGCTTTCGCAGAGGCATTTTACGTGTTAACCCTCCTGCACTCCTGCACCACATTACATTCAAACTATCTGATGCAACGGTGGGAGGTCATATTAATGGAATATCATGTGGAACGATTTTTTCGTCATGAAAAATCGTGCGTGCTCATGCATGATGTTCCATATATATATATATATATATATATATATTATATATATATATATATATAATATATATATATATATATATATAATATATATATATATATATTATATATATATATATATATATATATGAACCTGTGTTAAGGAAGAATTTAAAAAAAATATATATGAAAATTAAAGGCAATACAGAAGGACAAAAACCCAATATTTTGACCTGAAACAACGGTGCCCTCCTCAAGCTAATAAAAAAGTTAGAAGCTGGAGGAGAACCAGCTTCACTCACAGACTGGACTTAATTTTTATATTTTTTAAAATTTTTCCTTAGTACGAGTTTTTTTATATTTTGTCACGGTTATAATAGTGACTTCTCTATTATTCTATAATATATTCATATACATATATATATATAATATTATATATATATATTATATATATTATATATATATATTATTATATATATAATATATATATATTATATATAATATACACATTATACAGTATATATATTAGAAATTCCAAAGCTGTTAGAAGCAGTTGTCATTGAAAATTCAACGGATGATTGATCCATACATGATCATTAGCTATTTTTTGTTTAATTTTTTGTATCCTAAAAATTAACATTTTTTTAATTGTAACGCATCCAACTCTTTATAGTTTTATTAATTCATAATTTAAATTTGGTTGAATTTCAGAGAAGATTTTTGAAACTATCGAAAGATGTCATGTTATTTTCACAGAATACTTACTGTTGCGGAAAAATGTTCGTCCAAAAATAGAATTAAAAAAAAAAAAAAAGTTACCATATAGGTGGAGAAATAGGGTCATGCCACTCTTTATTCTTTTTTTTTTATGGTTGGTTAACAAATATATTGGTTTTTCCGAGACAAGCAAATTTCCACTGAAAAAAAAAGAAAAAAAAAAAAAAAGTACACAACCTAAAATGAAAATAGGAAAATGCAATTCTCCATTTTCACACTGCGTTGATTAGACATTTTGCGTTTGATTCCATAGGGCCACTTTGAGGAATACATGTATTATTTTACGTTTAATTCAACCCTTGACACCTAAAATACATCTAATGTTTTAACTATATACATATATAAAGTGGTATTATATCGATATAGTGTATGTCTGTATATCCATCTACACAAAATGCATTAGATGTATTTTTGGTGCCAAGCATTCAATAAGAAAGCTTATGTATGTATTTTATTAAGTGACCCTAACGCAGTGTTTTGAAACTTTATGTTACGACGACCCCTAACTCCCCAAAATTATGGTGGCGCTCCCCCCCCCCCTATTAATTAGCAATGATTCAACTAACTAAAATGGCATGTACAATTATTCGTATTTGTATTATTAATCAGATTTTTGGAGGTAACCATAAAAAAGCGCCTCCCTAGCCAACAGTAGCGCACCCCCCCCAGGGAGGGCGCGCCCCACAGTTTGGAAACCACTGCCCTAACATATTTAATTTAAAGTGTACCACAGATGACGTATAAAGGGGAGGATATCAGCTAAATTCTA